>PVLC010008563.1:35186-57769 GCA_004027655.1 Graphiurus murinus | reverse complement strand
GAGAGAGAGAGTTAGGATTCTGAGCCTGATGGGTTAGCTTGTCAGATTCTGGGACACATCGCCTCCTTACTAGGGTTACCCGAGAGCTCTGCACAGGAGGCCCAGGTACCCAGGTACATAGCAGATGGCAGGAGATGGTCTCTAGTTTGTCACTGGCCACAATTTTCTGAGAACAAGTCTCTCTGGGAGCCCCTCAGAGGAGGCAAAGGGACTGGGTTTGGGCTTTTTCAACAGTCTGCTGACATCTATAGATAAGCCTGCCGCCCACCCCCCACCAGCCTAGCTGCACTGGCAACACACCAGCTCCTTGTCACCCTGGGGGGGGCTGTAGGATGGGAAGGCGAAGGGCAGCACTTCCTTGGACGACACTGAGAACCGGCGGGCGTAGTCGTCATGACTCGTTCTCTGCATGAGGTGTCTGGAATGTTTCTCTGTGGATGAAAACAAAATTGTGCTTTTAGGGGCGTTCTTATGGTATTTTTGTAAGTAAAACTATCATCTTTAGTTGAATATTTGCCACATTCCATTTCAAAAAGAATGTTAATGTTTATATATATATATATATATATATACACACAGATATATAAATATATGTAACATACATAATATATGTTTCCATTTTTAGGTCCCCTGAGTTCTTTACTTCAACCTTTTCCTTAGATTTTAAAATTTTTTATTTTTGCTTCCAAAAAACTATAATTCTTGAAAAATTTTAACAAGTATTTATTGTATATATTAATGGAGTTCCGTGTGATACTTTCAGATGTGTGTAGCCTGTGCCCATCACACCAAACTGCCCCCTTCTCACCCACCCTCCCCACAGCCTTTCCAAATCCTAGTAATCATGATTCTATTTTCAGATCCATCCCCCCAAAACTATAACTCTTAATTAAAATATCTGATAAATTCAACAAAGAAGAAGGTTAAATTAAAGAAAGATGTTTTAGAGATATCCATACATGATTTGTGGCTAAATTTCACTTATTTTTATTTTGCTAAAAACGTTTCTTTATTAGAACTTCAATGCCAGCAATAAAAATAATGTAGGAATAAAAAAGACTAATTAAAATGCTGCAAAATGTCTTGGGAAACAGAGTAGGTGTCTGGACGGTGGTGGAGCTGCGTGAGTGTGGTTACTGTTCAGGGCTCAGGCCAAAGTGGGGAGGCTGGTGGAGCAGGGCCTGCCTGCGGACCTGTGTGCCTATGAGCCCAGCCTGGAGGTACATATCCCACCCCTGCCGCCACCAGGAGTGGGCCTCCAACAGCCCTAGCCATACTAGGGACCAGAGGATTGGAGCAGTAAAGATGATATGTGATGTAAAAGCTTTACGTACAAATGCTAGGCTGAGGAAACACCAGATCCAGCTGTCAATCAGCAAGTACAAATGACAACCACCCTAGTCTCTGGTGACGAGAGGAAGCAAGCTACCCAAACCAGAGGGCATGCCACAGTCACACTTCACAGGTGCTGTAACTTGGCCTGGAGTTGGGTGACCTTGTGTATTATTAACTGAGCAGGTGCTGTGGCCACATCTGGTGGGGAGATCTGATGTATATCACCGGATAGGCTGAGTAATGGTACCCAAAGATGTCCATAGATGTCCTTGGGACCTGTGAGCATGTTGCTTTATGTGGTAAAACAGACTTTGAAGGTATGATTAAGTTAGCAGCCTGAGGTAGAAGATTATTCTGGGTTATCCAGGTGGCCTAATGAAATCATAGGGTTCTATAAGGAGACAGGAGGATGAGTCAAAAGGGGAGGTGTGAAGACTGAAGCAAGAGATTAGAGTGAGCTGGGCATGGTGGTGCATACCTGTAATCCTCAGTGCTTGGGAGGCTGAGACAAGATGATAGCCTCAGCAATGTAGTGAGACTGTCAGCAACCTAGTGAGACCCTGTTTCAAAACAAATGATAATAATATAATAATGATGATGATTACGACGGCTGGGGTATAGCTTAGATGTAGAATGCCTCTGGGTTCAATCCTTAGTACCAAAATAAATGAATAAATAAATAAAAAAGAGAGAGAGAGAGAGAGAGACAAGAGAAAGAGATATAGATAGATTAGAGTGATGTGAGGAAGGGGCCCTAAGCCAAGGAGCACAGGCAGCCTTCAGAAGCTGCGGGAGGCACAGAAATGGACGGCCCAGGAAGCCTCCAGAAGGAACCCGACTGCTGACGCTTGGCTCTAGACTCTGACCTCCAGACTGGTGACAAATCCGTGCTGCTGTAAACTGTTACATTTGTGGTGGTTTTTATAGCAGCGAATTTCATTCCAAAGAGACCTCCTGCTCACAGGGTTGGGGTCTCCTATGGCAGCACTGCACAGCTGTACGTTACCTTGCACTAATGATTGTCTCACTTGCATGAGCTTCTTCATTATTGTTTCTCTGTCCATTTCGCGGAGAGCAATGAGCATATTAAGTAATCGCCGCTCGAACATGATCTGGAATCAGAAGAAATAATGACTTCAAATTATTAATTGACGCACACTCAGTTTGAAATTCAACCTAATTCATGTTTCATAATCATAACGATGGTCTCAGACTACCCTCTAAGGAGGATTCACAGGCACAGTGGCATGCTGTCTGAGACTAAGGCCATGAGGATTTCAGTCAGTGGGGACTAACGTGGACACCAAAGAAGAGTGATCCGCTTGTCATCTGTCCTTGTCCTATGCAATTTAAGAGCCTTGGCTAGTTCTACATTCGTTCTTTGGCTGTATCTGAAGAGTTATGCCTCCATGGTACTATTTTCAGAGTTAGAGGATAAAATGCATTGGTGATTCTGTAGCCACAGGGCTGGGCACCATGGGCAGTGCTGACCATACCGCTGAGCTTTGCATTCAGAGCTGTGCTGCTGCAGGTGAGTGCCCTCGTCCCCCAGTGCTGCTGCAGACAGGTGTCCCCCCTTTGTGCTGCCCCATGCTGCTACAGGTGGATGCTCCCTGTGCACAGAGCTGCAGAAAGGACCATTCACTCCATGATCAGCACTCCTTTCTATTCTCTGAAGAGCTCTCTCATCTAACAAATAGTAATAAGTAACTACTTTGTGCTCAGCTTTGCGCAAATCGCTGGAGAGACAGTAAGGAGCAAAGATGCATCCAGCTTGCCAGGGGGTGACATTCAGAATGTGTGTGTGAGGGAGATGACATAAGTCCCCACATGAATCCTCAACATTTCAATCAGGTAAAATGCGAGTGTGAATGCATGATGGTGCTGGAAGCCGAGGGCCTGGAGCTTACGAAAGGATGACGAGGAAAGGCCTCTCAGGAGCTGAGATTTGACTACAATGGAAGATCTTGCAATGAGAGTTCTGAGCAAAGGACCTGGCCAGTATAAAGGCCCTGGAGAAGAAACAAGCCGATGTGTTTAAGAGACTGAAAGGAATTCACCATGGCCTTGTGGCCTTGATAAAACCCATGTGTTCTGTTCTGTGATGGAGAGCTTTGGGAAGTCCTGGCAGGGGAGGGGTATGATCATCTTTAAGCTTTGCAGATACTCCTCTGGCTGCTGTTTGGAAAACCATGGCCTGGGTTCAGGTGAGAGATGCTGGGCTGTGGCTGTCGCTGGGGAGGTGACAAGAAGTCATTATGTTGGGGACATAGTGGGGGCATAGAACTGACAGTACTTTCTGTGGCATGTGGGGAAGAGGAGGCCTTCGCTCTACTCCTGGAGATACTTCTAGGCTGGAGGGCCGGCTGCAGAAGGGGGGAGGTGCTCCAGCCGCCCTCGGGGCTGCACTGCGTTGGTAGCTCTGCCTCCTCCTCAGGCCACAGCTTTGCACTGCTTTCCACCACTTTCTTCCCTTCCTGAGCGTCCTGTGGCCACCCCTTGCTTTGCACATATACAGAAGACAGGGACAGCAGGGACATTGGTTCTGTAGGGCCCTGGACGTTGGAGGAGGTCACCTGATGCAGTGGGAATTGCCAGGCTGGGCCAGAAGACAACCTCCAAGTCAACTCTGGAGTCTTAGACAGTTCACAGTCACCCTATGAGGTGGGTCTTAGTATTATCGGCAAATTTTAGGTGAGGAAACCAAGGCACAGAGGACAAGTCACCTGTGCAGAATCTAAAGGCTCACAAGAAGTAGCAGCAAGAATCAAGTGCAGGTAGCAGGGCACAGAGCCCAGGTATTATAGTTTGGATCTTGAACACCACCCTGAAGCTCCCATCCTAAAGCCTGCGATACTGTTTTGAGGTGGTGGAACCATTAGAGGGTGGGGCCTAGTGGAAGAAAGTAGGTCATTGGGGGTATGCCCTTGAAGGGAACATTGGGACCCCGGCCCCTTCCTCTCTCCCTCTGCTCCTCGGCTGCCACAAGGAGAGCAACTTTGTTCCCTCCATGATGATCTGCCTCACCACAGACCCCAAGCAACGAAGCCAACTGACCATGGACTGAAACCTCTGAAACTGAGCCAGAATGAACCTTTCCTCCTTATAAGCTCGCTCTCTTAGCTCTTTTGTCACAGCAACAGAAAGCTGAAAAACACATGAAGTCTTAACCATGGCTTCCCTTCACTGGAGGTATGGCTCTGCCCCACAGGGAGACCACACTCAAGGGGCACCAAAGAGATCCTTAAGGCTTACAAGATTATTTCTGGGAGGAAAGGTAGACTTGAGCTGGCCTAAAAGACAGGTGTAGACCACTGCAGTGGAGGTGCAGAATTGTTTTAGTGGAAGGATAAGGAGCATGATGTGTCTAGAAGATAAGGATGAGGACCAAGTAAAGGGCGGTGGGCAGCTGAAGAGGTGTGAATGCAGCTAGACCAGAGGGTCTCTGCACACCCTGTGTTAGTATCAGAGGCTTAGAAGTTTTTGTTTTGTTCTGACATCAGGAAGCCACTGGTGGCTAGAGGTGTGCTTGGCGGAAGACCAGTGTGGCCACAGTGGGGAGATGACACTTGAAAAGGAAACCATCACCTGATGTTAGAGGCAAGATCCCTTGGAATCTTCAGTTGCTCTTTCTGGAAATGGGACCAATATCACATTGTTTTAGAGTTATTATGACCCTGTAATTACACTCCTAGGTAAATATACTCAAAAGAATTGAAAACATGTGTCCACTAACTTGTGTACAAATATAGCAGCTCATGATAATCAAAGGGTGAGAACTGCTAAGGGGTACTGAGTTCCTTTTGGGGATGAAAACTTTCTATCTAAAGTTAGATAGTGATGATAGCTGCCCAACTCAGTAGATATACTAAAACACTCAGTTGAATACTTTATTTTTTTTTACTTAATTTTATTTATTTATTTTTATTTTTTTATTGGTGGATTGTAAGTTGAATACTTTTGATTTGTATAGTATATGAATTGTGTTTCAATAAAGATGCTATTTAAAAACACTGTTGGATTTCCTTGTGCTGACGACTAAACAAATAAAACTGCCAATCTGGTCCTGAGACTCACCTTCCGTGCTGCTTGCTGAAACCGTCTCTGCGCCCTGTACTTATTGACCCAAGTATTATTAGCAAGTGGATCAAAACTAGGCTCAAGTTCTTTGACATCCTGTGAATATAAAATATGGGCACATTTTACATTTAAATTCTAATGCCTGGCATAAGCTTTTAACAAAAATGTTTTAGAATTAGGTCCTAAATCAAGTTATAATTTATTTGTTCCAATTAGTAAGCATTTATTAAGTACCTGTAGTATACATAAATGGAAGACAAGATTTGAGTTTTAAGAAACTGACAGTTGCTGGGCATGGTGGCATATACCTGTGATTTCAGTACTTGGGATGCTGAGACAGGAGGATCACAGGTTCAAGGCCAGCTGCATCAACTTAGTGAGACCCTCAGCAACTCTGCAAGATCCTGTTTCAAAGTAAAAAATAAAATGGGTTGGGGTGTAGCTCAGAGAAAGAATGCCCCTGGATCCAATCTCCAGGAAATAATGAAAGAAGGAAAGAAAGAAAGGGAAAAGAGAAAAGAAAAGAAAGAGGAAGAGAGAATATGAGAATGAGAATCTGGATATGGTGACATATGCCTATAACCATCACTGTACTTGGGAGGCGGAGACAGGAAGATCATAGGTTGGAGGCCAGCCTCAGCAATTTAGTGAGATTCTCAACAATATAGCAAGACCCTGTTTCAAAACAAAAACTAAACTAAAAAGGGCTGGGAGTGTAGTTCAGATGTAGACTGCCCCCTGGTTCAATCCCTAGTAGCGCGCACACACACACACACACACACACACAGGAGGAAAAAAGCAGGGAGGGAGGAACTGAGTCTAGTTAGGCAGCTCAAGCAAACACATATGACCTAGGAAGAAGAATAAAGTCACACAGAAATCAGTTCCACAAGTAGAGGCTGGCACAGCATCCAGACTGAGGGTAGACTGGGATCCCCAGCTGGGAAGGAGGACCCACAGCTCAGCCCCCCGCCTGCACTGCCCAGGGATGAGTGAAGAGGGAGGGCCGGGCACAGTGGGAGGCCAGAGCTGCAGGTTCCGTAGGTGTGTCAGCAGGAAATGCATGATGAGACTGTCACCAGAAACGTGCGCCTCTGCAGCAGGTTGCTGAGGAATGGTATGGCCGAGGGGCAGGTATGTGGACACAGACCTGGAGGATTGGTCAAGGTGAGCTGTGAAGGTTGGAGGAGTTATTGGCAAGACTTGGTGGCTAGATTCAGTCAGAGAAAGAAGAAAAAAGGTAAAAATAATTCAGATGTGGTAAAGCCTGTAAAGAAGTGAGAATGAGCCAGGAGTGGTGGTGCACACCTGTAATCCCAGCACTTGGGAGGCTGAGACAAGAGGATCACTGGTTCGAGACCAGCCTCAGCAATGTAGTGAGACTCTCAGCACCCTAGTGACACCCTGTTTAAAAAACAAAAAATAATGGGGCTGGGGATGTAGCTAGCTTGGAGGTAGAATGCCACTAGGTTCAATTTCTAGCCGCCCCCCCAGCCCCCCACAAAATGAGAATGATAGCATTTGGAAGAACTGTTTTCAGTGTTAAAGCTAGAGTTCTAACCAGAAACTGTCACATGATAGAGGATCAGGTGGGGGGTGGAGCAGTCCCCAATGGAGGACACAAGGAGTAGTAGCTAGAGGACTGGTCCTGGGCCCCATGTCTGTCACAGCTGGAACAAGAACTCTGGCTTCTGACTTCCTGTCTTGCATTCTTTCCACCAAATGGAAGGAGCCAGTGACCAGGGGACAGGGACCCACCTTGAGGACCTGAAGATGAACATGGAGACCAAAGGAAACAGAAAGGAGACCAAGAAGAAAGAGGAGAGGGCAGAAAGGAGGAGCCACACACAGCACAAGATGCTGTCAATTTCAAGAAACATTAATTATAAGTTTTGATACTTTCCTTATAAATGCATGGTTTTAAAAAAAGTCTGAAAATGTAAGCATATTAAAAATTCTCTTGGTAAAGGAATTTCTGTGCAATTATTTAGCATTTTAAAACTAAACAGTTCAGCTGGGAGTGGTTGGCACATGCCTATAATCCCAGTACTGGAGAGGCTGAGACAGGAGGATCACAGGTTCGAAGCCAGCCTTGGCAATTCAGCTAGACATTGTTTCAAAATAAAAAATAAAAAGAGCTAGGGGTGTAGCCTAGAGGTAGACTGCTTCTGGGTTCAATCCCAGGTACCACAAGACAACAACAACACAACAAAACCTCCAAAAGAAACAAAAAAGTAAATAGTTAATAATAAGACTCCAAGTTAATAATTTAATAATTAGATTCCAAGCAAAGGAAAATCCCTTACCTCATCTAGATCACGGACAATCCGTTTATGGGTCACTTCTGTTTTGAATCGCTGAAATTCCTCTTCTGGAACAGGTTCTCCTCTATCTAGCTGGGGTTTTTAATCATCAAAAACACCAAAGTTGAAGACAAATACATAAAACTTATTTCTCTTTAAAACTGACAGACCCAGCCGGGCATGGTGGCGCACGCTTGTAATCCCAGTACTTGGGAGGCTGAGACCAGAGGATAGAGGATCTGGTCCGTGGCCAGCCTCAGCTACTAAGTGAGGCACTCTGAAACTTTGTGAGACCCTATTTCAAAATAAAGAATAAAAAATAGGACTGGGGGTGTAGCTCGGAGGTAGAATGCTCCTGGGTTCAATCCCCAGTACCACAAAAACAAAAACAAAAACAAAAAACCCTGACAGACCCCCCCACTGAGCCACAGGTTGAATCCCCTGGGGGAGTTCTTCTTGGGGGTGGTGCTGCCAGAGCAGGTTAAATACTCAAGGTAATCATGCTGACTGTGTAGACAGGGAGATTTTACAGAACTACAGATCCAAGACTTAAAGAAAAAACATATACAACTAGGGAGCATGTCTCTGGAAATTATTTCCAAGACACTTAAAATTCACAGAAAGAATTTTAGGAAACCACCTTAATCATAGGCATTATAGATTTCGTTGAAAGGAAATATAATGTCTCAGTGAAGTTTCTGCAGCACCAGTTATTCAAGGGTCAGGTTTTAAGGAAGGCACCTGGTAGCACTCTTGCAAAAAATTAGAACCACATGCAGAATGCCATCCAAATGACCATCTAATACATGTCTTTCCTAAATGTGAAGATTTATCAGTGTAGTAATTTTATATTTTTTTGTTTGTCTTATGAAAAAAAGGAAAATGAGACACATTTTTCCAAATATCTGGTTTGGACTCCAAATCTAGGAAGAATGAAATATCTGATAAGACACATTGTTTTCTCCAATCCTTCCCGCTCGCTGATACCAAGTTCATTTCCCTGAAGCTCAAATTCCTAAGCTTCAATGTCTGTTATGGGGTGAGTTGTGTCCCTGACCATCCATGTATTGACTTCCTAGCCCCCTGTACCTCGGCATGCAACTATTTTTGCAGGTAGGGTCTTCAAAGTGGCGCTTGGGTTAAGAGGAGGTCATGAGGGTAGGCCCTGGATACAGTATGATTGATGTCCTCATACAGAGAGGAGATTTGGACACACACACACACACAGAGGATGCCCACGTGAGGATGCAGCAAGAAGACAACATGGGAGCCTCCCCTGCCCCTGCCGACAGCCCACTCTCCATCATGCTCCCTGTTGTTGAAGCTGCCCAGTCTTACTTTCTATAGAAGTCCAAGCTAGCTCATACATTCTGTGATGATTGCACGAGTCCTACCAGTGAAGTTTGAACCCCTCAGCCTCGGAGGCCCCGCCAAGTCTTCTCTACTCTTGCCCATGTATATCCTGGGTTTCCACCACTACGGACTTGTCCTCAGGGTTCTCTGCTCCTGCCCTCCATATACTAACCGTCTCCACGCCATGGTGAGACCACAGGAGCTGCTCAGTCCTGCACTTCTTATCCCTGAACCCACAAGTGTTGCCTTGGTACCCAGGCGTGGCCCGCTCCCCCAGCCCCTCTGGCCCCTGCTCAGCCTCTTTGAGAGTCTCTGCCTGGGGCCTGTCACTTGGATCTGACTCTAGTGTGGCCTCCATCGTCGTCCTGGGTCTTGTCTTTGTGTAGGACAGGCGCATTTACCTCCAGAATCACAGCCTGACTGACACCACACGCCTCAGTCCTCTCTCTCCATTCTCAACACTGTTCCCTGGCTCCCTCCAAGCTCGCTGAACAGATGCACTCTCTCCCCTCTCTGGCCTCTGCATCCCTTCGGCAGTCAGCATAGGTCTCTTGTAGTGTTTATAGCCAACCTTGATTTACAGCTAACAATTTACCTGTCATCAGCCTTCTCCCTCCCAACCACACTACCCATTTTCTTTCTCCTGATCTGACATCTTGGAAATGATAGGAATTCGTGAAACATGGTTTCAAGGTCATAGGAATTCTGACCTTGTACTTGTTGTGTGCTCTTTGTTGCTCCTCAGTGAAGTCTTTTCTAAATTTGAAAGACATATGATCTTTACCAAGGTGCACCTGCCTGGGGAGAAAAAAGTCAACTTGTAGAAGCCATCAGGAAGTCCCGTCAGTTTTAGGATGAATGGAGCGTCTCTGCTACGTTCCACAACTAAATTGGACACTGAGGTGTTGGAGGAAGTAAGCTGGGAGAGGTCAGCAACATCACCAAGATGAATAACAGGTCCAGGAGCTGATGCTTTCCTTCTAGCCACACATGCTAAAATAATGAATCTGGCCAGGTGTGGTGGTGCATGCCTCTAATCCCAGCACTTGGGAAGCTGAGACAGAGGATTACAGGTCGAGGCCAGCCTCAGAAACTCAGTGAGGCCCCCAGCAACTTAGCTAGACTCTGCTTCAAAATGAAAAATACAGTAGGGCCAGGTATGTAGCTCAGAGATAAAATGCCTCTGGGTTCAATCTCCAGTACCACAAAAAACAAAAACAAAACAAAATCTGGATGCTCAACATTGTTAGTCATTAGAGAAAAGCACAACCCAGGCACATGATATACCACCAGTCATCTGCTGGAATGACTATGATGATAATAATGATTTAAAAAAATAATCAAAAGCAACAGGTATTGCTGAGGATGCAGACAAACTGAAACCCTCATATGTTTTGGTGCGAATGTAAAATGGTGTGGCCAGAATGGAAAACAGTTTGGTGACTCTTCAAAAAAGTTAAATATAATGCCGAGTGTGGTGGCGCACGCTTGTAATCCCAGTACTTGGGAGGCTGAGACATGAGGATCCAGGTTCATGGCCAGCCTCAGCTACCTAGTGAGGCTCTCTGCAACTTAGTGAGACCCTGTTTCAAAATAAAGAATAAAAAATAGGGCTGGGGATGTAGCTTGGAGGTAGAATGCCCCTGCGTTCCATCCCCAGTACTGCAAAAAAAAAAAAAAAAAAAAAAAAGTTAAACATAAGGTTACCATGGACACAGTAATTCCACTCCTAGTTATATAACCAAGAGAACAGAAAAGATATGTTCCTACAAAAGACTTGTATACAAATGTTCACAGCAGTGCTCATAATAGCCAAAAAGGAGAAACCACTTACGTGTCCATTAATCAATGAAATCAATGAATAAATAAAATGTGGGATACTATGCAATGGAATATTATTCAGCCATAAACAGGAATTAAATAAGAACACATCCTATAATATGGATGAACATTGAAAATGTGTTAGATGACAGAAGCCAGTCATAAAAGAACATGAATTATGTTTTCATTCATATGAAATATCCAGAACAGGCAGTCCATAGGCCAAAAGGATCTGAGTGGCTTCTAGGAGCTCTAGTAGGGAATGGGGAGTGGCTGTTAATGGGTGTGAGATTTCGTTTTGGAGATGAGAATGTTCTGGAATTAGGTAATAGTGAAGGTTGCACAACATTGTGAATATACAAAAACCTCTGCACTATACACTTTAAATGGATTAAAATGGTGAATTTTATATTGTGTGAGATTATCACAGTTTTTAAAAATCTAGTATTAATGTATGTCCAAAACAATAGTAGCAATGATTTTAAAAGTGGGTGTGTATGTCTGGAGAATTGTTTTAGCTTAAAGAAACAGAAATACTAAGTATAAATTGTATGATTTTTGGTGACTCTTCAAAAGAAAAAATCTCCAAAAAACTCAGTTATACAGGGCATTATTAAGGTATCTGGGTAAATCTGCACTTAGATTGGTTGCGTGATAATACTTTATCAGTGTTTTTCTTGGACATGATAAGATAATGTCAGAGAATGTCCTTGTCCTTAGGTGAAGGACAAATATTTGCTGAAGTAATTGGGGGGTGAAGTTTCCTAATGTTTGCAACCTAACTTCAAATGGTTCAGGAAAAAAAGCATGTGTGGTTGTGTGTGGTTGTGTGTGTGTGGTTGTGTGTGTGAGCACGTATGCCCATGCTTGCAGAGTGGGTGGAAGCAAGTGTGGCATAATGTTAACAGTTCATGAAGCAAGGTCAAGTGTATCTTGATGTTACCTGTGGTTTAAAATCTTTCAACATAAAATGCTGGGGAAATACATGAAGTAAACAACACAGCTTTCAGATGAAGTTTAAGATGGGATTTCAAGTAGGTAACAGAGAAGCATAGGCAGAAGGAAAGAGGACTGCTAACAATGGTTGTTGAGTGGTGGCATTAGCTGATTTCCCCCTTTATAGTTTTAAGAAGATACATTTTTCAGATTTCCTACAATGACAGTGTATCCATTTTCATAACTGGAGAAAATATTTTTAATATGCTCTTGTTGGTGCATTGTTGTAGTTCTACTTTATAGTGAGGCTCAAAATGATGCAAACACACCTGCACACAGCACTTGGCCGATTCCCTTGGGCATCACCCCTCCCATACATGCTAGTGAGGTGGGCAGTGGTTCTTTCACATGCACGTAGCATTATCTGAACTGTGTCCTTCCTCATCTCTCCTTTCCCCCTGCCAACCTCCCTCCCCCTGTCCCCTTCCACTCTTCCACTGCTCTCTCCTCATTTATCTGAAGTCCCTTCTGTTTCCTATTTTCTCTCTAGCTTCCACATAGGAGAGAAAACATACGACCCTTGACTTTCAGAGACTGGTTAATCCCACTTAGCATAATATTCTTCAGTTTCACCCATTTTCCTGCAAATGCCATAATTTCATTCTTTATGGATAAATAAAATTCTATTGTGTGTACAGGAATATAAATACATATATATTCTATGTATATAGAATATATGAATGCATATATTTATATATTCTATTAAATAATCTATTATATTGATATAATATATTCATATATTCTCTTAAATAATATAAATTCTAGTATGTGTATAGGAATATAGATATTTATAGGATAAGGAAATACTGCATTTCCTTTATCCATTCATCTGTTGATGGACATCTGAATTGGTTTTGTAATTTGGCTATTGTGAATTGTACTTCTCTAAATATAGATATGCATGTTAGCACTGCAGTATTCTGACTTTCTTTTGGAAAGATACCAAGGAGTGGTATAGCTAGGTCGTCGGTAGCTTCATCCCTAGTCTTTAGAGGAGCCTCCATACTGATCTCCTTAGAGGTTCGAATGGCAGTCATCAGCACTAGTGAGGATGTGGGGAAATAGGAACTCTTATACACTGCTGGTGGAACTGTAAATTAATGCAGCTACTATGGATAAAACATTTTTAAAGATCATCAGTTCCTTGGAATACTTCCCACTGAACTGAGGCCAAGAGCACAGCCTTAAGCTGAAGCTGAAGGGATTCCTTTCAGAAGCAGAAGCCCTTTTCTGTTAGCCTTTTTCATGGGCTCTGTGGACACCTCCTTCGGAGGCTTTGCAGGTCAGCATGTGGTCTTGCATGTCTGGGGGTGCTGAGGCAGGGGGTGGGCTAGGCAGCCTCTCAATGACACTTCCAGGAGTCTCTATTTTTGGTTCAATTCAAGAGATTCTAAAGTTTATTTCAGAACCAGGTAAAGTGGCACACACCATAAGTGCCAGCTACTCAGGAGGCTGAGGCAGAAGGATTGTTGAATTTTTTTTTGTGTGTGTGTGTGTGTGGTACTAGGGATTGAACCCAGGGGCATTTTATGTATGAGTCACACCTCTAGCCCTATTTTTTATTCTTTATTTTGAAACAGGGTCTCACTAAGTAGCTGAGGCTGACTGTAAACCTATGATCCTCCTATCTCAGCCTCCCAAGTACTAGGATTACAAGCATGCACTATCATGTCCGGCTTGAACCCAGGAATTTAAAGGCAGCCTCTCCAACATAGTAAGACCCTAGTTCAGAAAACAAAAACAAAACAAGAAAAAAACAAAAACAAAAAACAAACAACAAACAACAGCAACCCAGGCTGGGCGTGGTGGCACATGCCTGTAATCCCAGTACTTTGGAGGTTGAGACAGGAGGATTGTGGGTTTAAGGACAGCCTCACCAATGTAGTGAGATTCTCAGCAACCTAAAGAGACCATGTTTTTTAAAAAATAAAAATATAAAGGGCTGAGCTGTAGCTGAGATGTAGAATGCCCCTTGGTTCCATTCCTAGTACCACAAATAAACAAAAAAAACCCCAAACCCTAAAACCAAAAAACAAAACAAAACAAAATCCACAGAAGTTTACTTTAGTTGAATCTGTATGCATGGGTATGCCTGGTATGTTTTAGTTATAAAAATGCAGAAAAGATTCCATTTGGAGTATAGCAGCACAAGAACTCTCTCACATCTGACTTTTCACCTCCAAGATCTGCAGAACTTTCCAAAAGGCCACCGGGGCACATAGCACAAGGCACAGAGATCAGGGTGCAGTGAGATTTTGGGTGCCCAAACCACCTCAGATCTGTCCTGGAGTGTGTGGGCTGACGATATGTCAGGGTTCTGTGCTGTTTGGTCAGGCTTAGGAAAAAACATGGTCTGGTCACACTAATTTATTCCTAATAGAAATTCATTTTGAAATAGATCAGTGGAAAGGAAAGAATAATCAAATTCTCCAAAGAGTATGAAAAATTATTGCATTTCATTATGTCTCATGCATGAAAACGCAACTACTAAAAACAATCAGACCGCCACTTTGATAGCATAACTGCTCAATATTTACCACTTAAGGTGATTTTCCTTCTCCTCAAGCATGTTCTGTCTGACTTTCTGTTCAAAGAGTGCCTCCTTCATCTGCCTTGTTTTTGAAATCTCAACGCCTTGGTCCATAACTGCAGGTGGGAGCAAATGATGATTATGACAGTAATCAAATCAGTCATTGATGAGAAAACACATTTCCAACGGCAAGGCATCACAGGGACCTGAGTTTTGTTGTCTGTAAATAATAAATGTGACAAGGACTAATTCTTTCACATTCTGCTCAGGGGCTGGTTTATGGGTGAGTCAACTAGTTACCTTCTCTAAATTCTTTAATCTTCAATTTTCCTGGTACTTGGTTTAAAACAGTTGCCACAGCAAATGGATTTGACAAATCTACTGGAAATTTCAGGTTCTGGTACTCAATTTCCTGAGAGACCAAATCAGCAGGAAATTAGTTCCTTGGCTGCCCCCGCCCCCCACCCAGAGGATTATGTCCACTCTACCTTCATCTTTGGAGGCCTGGGTTTTGCTGGTAGTCGGTGAAAATGTATAGGTGTCATTGTTTTTTCTGGAGGAAGGTTTATTTTCTTAGAGAAAGCATTTAATCTTTCAAATTCTTCCAATCTATAGTTTAAACAGATATTAAATGAGTGCACAAACCAAGAACTCAAGGTTCCTATTTTTATGTTCCTTTCGATAATGCAGTGGTGTGCAGTCTATTATTCTATCTAAAATGAAAATAAACCTGTGTGCTAAAACAGTGGTCTATCAAAATAAATGCGACATCAGTATACTAGAATATAATCAGATATATCAGAGTGGCCCACCAAAGTATGCTTTTTTTTTTTTTTTTTTTGCGGTACTGGGGATTGAACTCAGAGGCATTCTACCTCCGAGCCCTATTTTTTATTCTTTATTTTGAAACCAAGTCTCACTAAGTTGCGGAGTGCCTCACTAGGTAGCTGAGGCTGGCCGCGAACCCGGATCCTCCGGTCTCAGCCTCCCGAATGCTGGGATTACAAGCGTGCGCCACCACGCCCGGCTCAAAGTATGCTTTTTCGTTGCATTCTTAGGAACAGAATGTGTGGAAATCATGACAGGCTGAAATATGCTCTTGTCTCCAACAGTTCATTGCTAGCCTGCTGGTTTTCAACAGCTGAACTGATTACATTTTTTTTTGGCAGTACTGGGGATTGAACTTGGGAGCATTCTACCTCTGAGCTATATCCCCAGCCCTATTTTTTATTCTTTATTTTGAAACCGAGTCTCACTAAGTTGCGGAGTGCCTCACTAGGTAGCTGAGGCTGTCCACGAACCAGGATCCTCTGGTCTCAGCCTCCCGAATGCTGGGATTACAAGCATGCGCCACCATGCCCGGCTAACTGATTACATTTTAAATATCCTAACTTTGATTTATCTTCTTAGTAAAAAAGAAAAATTGTACCCATTATTAGTAGCAAGATCTTTCAAAAAAGAGCTTCAGATGAACATTTGGGATCTTTTCTGTAACATTACCTTTGGACCCACATACATAGAGACATACAGCTAGTAGCCTGCAGAAACAATTTGGATTATTATGAGATGTAGAACTATGTTAGAATCAGAAATGCTATCTGGGAAACATTTCTTTAAATGAGAATGTGTGTGCACACACTTGTTTGCCAGGTTGAATGCTTGCCTTCGAGTGACAGTACAGAAATAAGAACATAATGCTGTATATTCATTCTGACAATGTGCACTTGCTGAGCACCTACTGAACAGGCCCGGTGATACCATATAGAGCATGTGCTAACTATTCAAATCTTCCTGTGTGAGAGCATCCAGAGGACCACAGCACAGGAGAACCTCTCTATTGATGAGACATACATTTAATGACATGCAGCCACATGCAGGGATGAGGGTTTAGCTAGGGTCTGAGCCATACACAGCTCAGCATCTGCGTCTCAGAGGAGCTTTGATGTCATCTGTGCTATAAATATTGGGGAACCTTTGGGGTGTTGAAAAACAGCCCCCTAAAGAGCTCTAATTGCTAGCACTGGTCATAGAAATGAAGGAGTCTAAGAAGGTGATAAGCCAGAGAATTACAGGTGAAATTTGGAAGTGTTAAATTTAGGACCTGAGTGGATCTAACACACATACCCTACTGAAACAAAGAAAGCAGTCTATGAAAATTTCAGAGAAAGTGACAGCCTGTATAATGTTTTTCCCTTTATGGTGGAATTTAAATGTTACAGGATCATTTACAGTTTAGGGAGACACGCAGGTCTTGAAATATACTCCTTGAAAATGTCATGAGTGCACCAAAAAAGGTATTAAATCTTAGCTGGGAAACCAGCTAAGCATAATCGTTTAGAAACAGTGTACATCTGCATTTGTACCATGCTTCTGCCATATGGTACTCTTGTGTATTTAACAACACATCTGGGCTGGGGGTGCAGCTCAGTGGTAAAGTGAGTGCTTGGTCATACAAGGTCATGGGGTCGATCTTTAGCATCAAAACTAAATACATAACAAAATATAATAAGAACACATCTGTGGGAGGATATAAAAATAAAATCCTACTTGAGTGATGTCTGTTAGAAAGACATTTGAGTACAGCAGCACATGACAGAGGGCAGCAAATGGCATTTTGCTTACATAGTTACTGGACACCAGGAAAACCAGCCTTATTATTTATGTGGATTTATTTGTTTATTGCCTGAGTAATTTTATTTCTACTCTGGTTACCTGCAGGATTGGAGTTCAACTGGCCACACTAATATACCACAGATGGCTTGGGTTGCTTTGGATTTTTAGGAAGAAAATCATGATATAAACATATCATTCACCATGAAGTTAGTTCATATTTAGGCTTAAGGTTATTTCTGCATTTTTAATATGCTGACTGATGCTAAATATAAAAATCATCCATGTATGAAGGACAGAGGAGAAAAATCAAGACATTTCTTCATCACTCTCAAAATAATTGTCAGGATTTTTTTTTCCTTTTTTTTTTCTCGCCTATTTTCTTTTTGTACTGGAGATCTAACCCAAGGTGTTTAGCTTGCCAAGCAAGTGCTTTGCCACCGAGCTACATTCCAGCCCAATTGCCAGGATCTTTTGAGATCAGTATTTATATGTGTAGTAATGGGGATGGAACCCAGGGGTATTCTACCTCCAAGCTACACCCCCAGAAACAGCGTCTCACTAGGTTGCTGAGTCTTGCTAAGTTGCTGAGGTTGAACCTGCCATCCTCCTGTCTCAGTACTAGGATCACAGGTGTGCACCACCATGCCCAGTGAGATTTGTATTTATATTGTGGCAACTTTCCATCTTTTATAAAAATCATGCATATTAGAAAAATATATAACATTAAGTAGAAATATTGAGACGTACAAATACAAGGTCATATTCAAATGGAAATGGAAGTTCAGGGTAGATATGTTATGAAGTAAAAGTTAATTCCACTGCACATCTTCACTCAAAGTCTCCCTCCCCCATGTGGTATGCTCCTGTGCGCCTCATGTGACGTCACTTGCTGTAAGTGACTTATTTTGGCATTTGGAGGGTATGGGCCATTTTCCTTGGGGCTTTGCAATAGAAAATGCATAAAACAGGCACTCAATTAATTTAATGCTACATGGAAACTTTAAAAATAGTCGTGCATTCTAGCTTTGTGTGATGTAAACTTTTGAACAGGAAGTAGTGCACACATATGGGTAAAACCTCTAACAGCAGAAATTAGTGGGAGGAAGTTTTGTTCAAAAATCCACTCTTCCTCTGTCACTTCTTCCGCTTTGGCAGAAGCAACTCTGCGGCCGGCAGAGAGATATTCTAGGCATAACTGTTGTGTTTTAAAATGTATGTTATGTAGGCTCCTCATTTAAAATAAGTTTGCTCATTTTTGTGGTGCTGGGGATTGAATCTAGGGCTCTGGACATGCCTGGCAAGGGTCCCACCACTGAGCTACTGCCCTAGCCCTTAAAATAAATTTCTAATGGCATTTTGTTACAAGAAAGAGAGACAGAAGGGAAGCAAGAAAGGTTGGATTGCTTGATAAAGTGTTAAGAATAAACAAAAACATTCCAAAGAAGCCATACGGTAAGGCCACGTTGGGGTAGCATGTCCCAGTGAAGACGCATTCGTAGGGCTGAGAGTTGAACTGTGAGATCCACAATTGTATCGTTATTTGCGCAATTCCGTATTGAAAGGGCGTAAACTTGATAGTCACGTTCATCTTCCCATTTGCTGGGATTATTCCTAAGAGGAAAGAAAGGAGAAAACGTGATAGTCTTTCTTGCCAAATGCAGTTAAGAGTCAGGCCTCTGGGGCATTTTTTATTCATTTATTTATTTACGTTGGTCCTGGGGATTGAATCTAGGGGCTTTCTACTTCTGAGCTATACACCCAGCCTCCCCCCCCCCTTTTTTTTTTTGGAAACAGGGTCTCACTAAGTTGTTGAAGCTGGCCACAAACCTGTGATCCTCCCAAGTACTGGGATTACAAGCATGTACCACCACACCTGACTGCATCTGTTCTTTATTTTCAGAGATATCGTAAACATTTACTATATACTGGCCATGCAGAAGTGAATATACAAAAGAATAATGTCTCCATTCCCTATCTTTGTTTGTTACTTATAATTCCAGGTAAGATCTTCAACTCCATGACTAAAAAGCTTATAAGGTAACAAAATAAAACACATTCTAGTCTATTCGAGGGGGGAGGGGCATGGACACGTGCAAATACGTTTTTCTTAGGATAAGCATAAGTATTTCTGTGAGTTTTATGTATTCTTCTCATTAAATACCCATGAATCAATTCTGTGTGTTTATATAGATCTCATTTATCATCAATCCTTGTTAGTAACTATTTGATTGTGTCAGTTATATAAATATACACATAGCAATTTTCATTAGTGATTCAAACATGAATTCCTAGAACTCTAGTCTTTAAACACCAGAGGTTAATGTTAACATGAGCAACGAGGACCAGCTAGGAACACATAAACGTTTGTGTCCAGATAACTCAGTTCCCTGTGTTTTTGTGTAGTATGATTCTCTCCTTCCAAAAAAAATTAAAAAAAAAATCTGTGGTGCAGGGGATAGAATCTGGAGCCTTGTGCATATCAGACAAGTGCTCTACCACTGAGCCACACCCCAGTCGTCTCCTTTCAAATCTTGAAGACAGTCGGGAGTGGTGGCGCACGCTTGTAATCCCAGCATTTGGGAGGCTGAGGCCGGAGGATCCGGGTTCGCAGCCAGCCTCAGCTACCTAGTGAGGCCCTCTGTAACTTAGTGAGACCCTGTTTCAAAATAAAGAATAAAAAATAGGACTGGGGGTGTAACTCAGAGGCAGAATGCCCCTGGGTTCAGTCCCCAGTACTGAAAAAAAAAAATCTTTGAGATAAACTGCTATTCTTTCCATTCCAAGGTTGAACACCACAGCATGCCTTATTCCTTTTTGGGATCTCCGGTGCCAACCGGGCTCAGAACACACTAAGTGCTCAACAAATACGGGAAGAAGAATAAAAGCAGGGACATGGATGGAATAGTGTGGTGAAGGCTGATGTTCTCTCTGGCTCACACTGAAGGCTCTTTGGTTTGCTACCTAGATGAGACCCTCTGCTGTCACTAGAGGGCCCCTGTCCAGTCCCCCTCCCCGCCAGAGTGCCTGGCCCACTCTCCTCTGCATCTCGTGTTACTCTCTCCCTCCTCTCTATGCTCAACCACATAAACATCCCTGCAGCCATTTCAGCGCTTATCGAGCGTATTCTGTGTACCTGACATTGTCGTAAGGATTCAGGGGTATGGTAATAAACAAGACAGAGTCTCAAGTCTCCTGGAGTTTATACATTCTAGTCAGGGATAGCAAACAAAAAGAAACAAATAAATATAAAATGTGAAGTCAAGTCATAAACACCACAAGAAAGTAAAGTGGGGCCTAGACAGAAAGGGCTTGGTGAGGAGACGCTAAGCAGGGCAGGACAGGCCTCAGCGCCAATCCCCAAACTCTGGCCCTTTCAGCCTCTGTACTTGCTGTCACTAGACCCAGAGCACCTCCTCCTGATCCCTCAGTGCCTTCTGCTACCCCCTAAAATCATCTCACTTACCATCTGCCTCCCCCAGACTAGAATATAGGTTTTAAGAAAGTAGGAGCCTGCTTGTTATTGCAGTCCCAGCTCAAGAGACTTGTCGAATGACTGAATGTACTCAAACTTGAAAGCCTCCCTCAACCTACACATTCCAGGAAACTCCTCCTGCCTCTCCATCCCCGGGAGCTTCACTCCGTGAACTTCTACCTGCCCCATGAAACTTACGTACTACTCGAATTGCGACCTTGCAGACATTATACTTCCCAGCACAAAGTTTAAGAGTCCCACAGGTAGACACCAGCCCCATAGTTTTTCTATCTTCCCTAGTCCTCTGTACAGTACTTCAAAAATAAGTGTCTGTCAATTTCCTTAGCACAGAAGGCAAAATTGTTAAATTACAATCACCAGTGAGTCTTGAGCTCAGGGCAGGGCAGAATGAATCAGCAGAAGGCCTGGGGTCTACCAGCCGAGTGAAGACTGGCTGAGTAGACACCAATTCCCCAAGATGCACTGGACTTCAGTACCTTGACCACGCACCTGGTCAGAAAATACACTCTGAGTGACCCACAATTCATTAGGGGCTTTAGACCAACAACTTTCTATTGCTTCTGCTCCAGCTCATTAACTTAAAAAAAATAAGAACAAGGTCTGGAGTAGGGATTAATGTGTTGCCTCCACCTGGCTGATTTCTTTTTCAGTGCCTGCCCAGACCTAGTACATAAAGCACACTGTAGAGATATAGTCCAGGCAACCAGGGTAAACCGCCTTTTCCATTAACAGGGATACCAGCTTTGTCACCAGAGCACAGTGGCAGCTGATGGTCAAATGTTAGAAGCTATAGGAGGTGTGCCGAGTAGTCACAGCTGCTGGCTCAAACTAACAGAGCTGCAGAGAAGAGTGTGCCTCACGCTCTGGAAGCCAGAGGGGTGCCCCAAAGATCACCTCATCTCTATTTTATGGCTTCACTCCAATTTCATCTGGGGTTAATTAAACCACTACCCTCAATATAACCAGGGCTAATGTTGAATTGCAGGGCAGAGAGGGTGGTGAGCAGACACAGAGAAGTGAGAACAAAAGTTAGAAGTCAACTGAAGTCCATGAAAGCCTTAGTTTATCTAGACAATGAGTATTATGCAGAAAATGTAGCAAGCCGGACAAATGCTACAGTGGTAAATGGAGTGACCACCAGACAATACCACTGTGCCTTTGCCAAGATTACATTTACATAAAATAGGTGCATAAACATGGGTAATTACCAAAAGGAGATGGAAAAATAAAAGCAAAGTATGTTTTAGGGCAGTAAGGCCCCAAATGGGGGTAATTTGTAAAAATTGCTTATGTGTGTATGTGTGTGTGTGTGTGTGTGTGTGTGTGTGTGTGTGTGTGTGTGTGTTTACTGGGGATTGAACCCCAGGGGCCCTCTACCATTGAGCTACACCCCAAGCCCTTTTAGCTTTTTATTTTAAGACAGGATCTGCTAAATTGCTGAGGCTGACCTTGAACTTGTCATCCTCCTGCCTCAGCTTCCAGAGTAGCTAGGATTACAGGCATGTACAACCATGCCCTGCAAAAATTTCCAGCATATTCTACCCTCGAACATTTATAATTTGTGACAAAACATTAAAAATCTTCTCTTCCAACTGTTTTGAAGATTACATTATTGTTGAGCATGGTCACCTTACTGTGCAAGAATACTAGAATTTATTCCACCCTCTAATTCTCACTTTGTGCCTGTTGACCATCCTCCCCCTACCCAGCCTCTGGAAGCCACTACTCTATGCTCTACTTCGAGGAGATCAACTTTCTTAGATTCCACACATAAGTGAAACAATGAATCTTGCTATAATTTTTAAACAACTTTTCCTCCAAACATTTGAGAAGGCACTGCTTATTCTCCCTTTGCTGTCATAGAGCTGTCCAACCCACATGCTTTGTCGGGGGCAGGGAGGCTGATCAGAGTTGGAATTTACACTTTGAGGAAACTCCTCCTCAGCAGCCACAGAGATTATGCAAAAACAGGTTCTATCTGTTATCTTGCTGAGGCCCTTACCTGATAAAGACACAGTCAACCTTGACCAATCATGCAAGCCCACACAAGCTTACCTGA
>PVLC010008563.1:22877-35086 GCA_004027655.1 Graphiurus murinus | reverse complement strand
ATTCACTGGATTACAGAGTGTGGTTTTAAGAAAGGGGAGTAGGGATCTTCTAACTCACAGGCCACTCCCACCCCTGGTTGTAGGAGCAAGAGAACAGCCCCAAGGGCCACACAGACCCTGACTAATGCCCTTGTGTGGTCCCACATGAGCTCTGGGACTTACCTTAGCTGAGGATCCTCAGTTTTCTCATCTGTTCAAATGTGACAAGGCTTAAAAGAAGAAACCCAGGGCATGAGATAATGCTGGCCATAATGTGTGTTCTATAAATGTGGCTTCCCAGCATCTGTGCTACATAAAGCAAGTAGCAATTCATTTTGCACTAAGTTATCATTAAAACATTAGGAAGAGGAAGCCGGGCGTGGTGGCGCACGCTTGTAATCCCAGCATTCGGGAGGCTGAGACCGGAGGATCCGGGTTCGAGGCCAGCCTCAGCTACCTAGTGAGGCACTCCGCAACTTAGTGAGACTCGGTTTCAAAATAAAGAATAAAAAATAGGGTTGGGGGTATAGCTCGGAGGTAGAATGCCCCTGAGTTCAATCCCCAGTACCGCAAAAAAAAAAAAAAAAAAAAAAAAACATTAGGAAGAGGAGATATTTCTTTCAAAAACTTATATTTGATCCACTTGAGTTCTTGAAAAGGAAGAGACGATTTCTTCCAGAAGTCAAGCCACTGGGTGAGTCTCCCAGAGCCCAGCTCTTTCCTTTTGATTTGCAAAAGTGCCAAATGCAGGTGACTCTGTGTCAGAAGTTGAGGGCTGTGCTGCCTCCAGAATGGGTGATTTTAATAGGTCTGGCCAGGTTCCATGGCCCACACCTGTAATCCCAGTAGTTGGGAGGCTAAGACAGAAGATCACAGGTTTGAGGCCAGCCTCATCAACTTAAGAAGACCCTTAGCAAATTAGTGAGACCTTATCTCAATAATAAAAAGTAAAGGGACTGTGGGTGTATAGCTTGGAGGTAGAATGCCCCTGAGTTCAATTTCCAGTACTAGTCAATCAATCGACAAATAAAAACAATATGAGTTAGGCCTTAGAGACTTACCTCAAGGAGGAGAAATATAAGCCCTGCAGCTTTCAGATAAAGTTCATGTCTAAATTTCCCAGGAAGAACCAACTCCCAAATAGCCTCAGCAAATGAAGACTCCTGCAGTACACACTGCTAATAATCCCTAGCACTTATTTAATCTTTAATTCCCTTCTTCCTCCAGAAAGTTTTTTTAATCTACTAACTTTCCTTTTCATCCCTGTGCATTAAATATCCAAAATGCAGACCCAGGAGCAGGCCCCGGGCAGCCCAGGGCTCCGTGTGTGAACCTGGGTAGAAGGTGCTGAACTTCAGTCAGGTCAGCGCTTCACTTTCCATCAAGCATGTGTCCTGCCTTTGGGAAATAATGCATACAGCATACACTACTGAGTGCCCACCATACCGGATATGTGCACAGTGCCATGAAGATAGGCCTGTAGGGCAGGATCGCACAAACAGTGTACAGGAAGCTACCTCTGTGTTCAAGGTGCTGCATGAAGCATAGTGCCTGGATGGCCCTGTCTACCCATGGGGACCCGGAGCTGCCTCCTGACCCATCAGCCTCACTTGGTTCTTCCACAAGGCCTGTCTTCTCCACCATCCACCCATCCTGGCCAATCTCAGCATCCTTCCTAGGGGCTGTCTGCCTCTACCTTGTGCCACTGCTCCTTAGGAGCCTGAGAGATCTTTAGAAACCTACTAGGCCATGCTGCCCCTGCTCCAAAGACCCTCCTGAACCAGAATAAAACTAATACACACCCCAGTAAATTACTTAACCTTAGACTAAAAGAAAAAGAAAAATCCTGAGGGCATCCAGAATCCACCTTCAGTGAGGAAAGATGCATCTCAGTCTGCAAATTTAAATTCAGAGAGCAATCAGCAATATGTACAAAGTTTTGAGGTAAACAAAGTTGTAAACCAAGACTTTTATACTTTTGTAACCAGCTAGATTGCCCTTCAAGATCAGAGCATCAGAGACCATTTCTCAAATATGCAAGCACTCTTGGCCTACGGTCCCTGGGAACCTGTGGTTACCCAGCTATGAGGTAACAAAATCCAGACAGCCAGGAAAAGAACTGAAATGAGAATTTGGGATTGGAGAGAATATGATGCTACAGTTTGGGTTTAAATTGTCCCCCAGACCTCATGCAGTAGACAAGGCAGCCACACCGGAGGTGGGACTTGTCCCTGGAGCCAGGGCCAGGGCCAGGGCCAGGGTTTTTCCCTGTCTGAGACTGTAGCTTCCTGCTCTCTTCTCTCCCTTGACACCATGAGCTAACACAGGCTCTCACATCCCTCTCCCTGCTCCCTGCCATCATGCCCCAAGGACATGTAGACAAGGCTCCTGCTTGGCAGCCTGTTTAAATCTACTATATATGTAGCCTGGAATATCCACATATGAGCAGATAAGCCTTTCTTCCTCTAAGTGTTGTGTTTCAGTGTTTAGACATAGCAGTGAGAATGCTGATTGACACATGGTATAAAGAGTAGAGTGAAACCCCCGGCTCCATTTCAATAGAAGCTGAGTAACTGTAGTATTTATGGTCATAAGACGAAAGTAAATGCTTTATGTTTTGGAAGAAAATATAAAATGCAAAATTATTTGTAAGTGGCTTATAAATTCATCATAACTGAAAAAAACCAAGATAATCAAAGTACTGAAACTTTATAAGAACTCTGGGCACTTTGACTGCATTTTACAAATTGGGCCTAAATAGGCTTAGAACCACAGGTTAATTTTACTTTATACCACTTTATGCTGTAGTTTGCCATTTATGTGACCTGGATGCCTTCTTCTTTAGTGTATGTGACTAAAGTGAATGTCCAGGATCTCAAATAGTCACAAGTAAGCCGGGCGTGGTGGCGCACGCTTGTAATCCCAGCATTCGGGAGGCTGAGACCAGAGGATCCGGGTTCGCGGCCAGCCTCAGTTACTTAGTGAGGCACTCCGCAACTTAGTGAGACTCGGTTTCAAAATAAAGAATAAAAAATAGGGCTGGGGGTGTAGCTCAGAGGTAGAATGCCCCTGAGTTCAATCCCCGGTACTGCAAAAAAAAAAAAAAAAAAAAAAATAGTCACAAGTAAAGAAATTCAAAAATTATTTATGGCCTCTGGCTCATCTTCAACACTTATAAGATATTAGCCAAAATCATATATGGCTGGTTCTTCCAAAACAAATAACAGATTGTTCCTTACATTTTAATTGTGTATGATTTCTTGTTCGCAGTACAAGGAAGGTCATACAATCCTTTGCTCATTTCCTCTAATCTCAGGAAAGTCTTGGCACTGGCAGCAGATTTAGCTTCTTACAGCAATGGGCAAATGGACAGCCGAGTTAAAGTTGAGGGTGCTGCATCAGATTCAGGTCTTATAAATGGAATTAGTTTTCTTCAGAATGTTTTCACTTGGCAAGCCAAGGCACAGCATGCCTGAGAGGAATGGAGAGATGATGCTTCTAGTTCTCAGAGAAGATGTGGCATCACAATCTGATAGGCTGTGGATGTCTCCACGAGTGATTTGCGCAATTGGTTACCAAAGATATACTTGGAACCGTCTATAGAAAGACATGCTAGCTATGTAAATTAGCCTGTGGTTCCCAGCCCATCTGGACCCAGTTTGTAGAATGCAGGCAATAAAGCCCTACTAGCCAGAAAGTGACTCCTTACCATCCAACTGTAAGGCCGGTGGATCAGGCCAGAAACTTGCCAAGTCAGGAAAGTTGGTTAGCCCAGAGCCTGCCTAGAGGACATGCCAGCCTGAGCTGCATTCCCTTTCCATGCAGCCAGGGCCTTTTGATTGCACGTGACAATACTCTATTATTGAATTCTACAACCTCAGCCAGGCACGGTGGGGTATGCCTAGAATCCCAGTACTTGGGAGGAGACAGGATGATCACTGGTTCAAGGTCAGCAGCATGCAGTAACTTAGCAAAATAAAAAATAAAATAGGATTAAGGGTATGGCCCAAGGGTAGCATACCTTTGGGTTCAATCCCCAGTACCACACATTAGAAATTCCACAACCTCAAAAGCATAACAGACAAAGATGAATTGATACATTCACATAGTGGGACTCAAAGCAAGAAAGTTCCTGAGAGACTCACTGGACCAACAGATGCACTAAGCCACATAAAATCACCACTAAGGAGGCTGCAGGGCCAGCTGGTGAGGCCAGTGGTAAAGCCAAATCAGCAATATCAACCACACAATGCAAATGATTTAAAATGGAAAAGAAGGATCTCCCAAATCCAGGAACCCTGGCTGACCCTTCCTCTCTTCCTCCCTCCCTTCCTTTTCTCTTGTGCTACACTCTCCTGATTTTCCTCCTTGGTCTCCATTGCTGGACTCACTCCCCCATGCTGTCCTCTGAGTGGCTCAGTCTTGGTCCACTTCTCTCACCCACACTCACTGCCTGGGTGACCTCAGCACCAGTCTGGCAGCTGTGTGTTCCATCAATACTCAAGTGATGCTGAAATTATGTCCCCAGTTTCACCTCTCCTGACCCGTGCCTGGTATATTTAGTTTAATTTCACTTAAAGGAGGAATTTAAAATATGGTCCTGTAATCCCTGGCATGTGGCAATTATTCAAAATGCCAAGAATAATTTAATGAATGTTATATTTAAATAAGTGTATACATATATATTGAAAATATGAGCAACAAACAAAGTGTCAGAACAACCACAAAAGCCTATTGGATGGCTCAGACAGAGTAGCTCATGGACACACATTGTCTAAATGACATGGCTGTGAGCTTTATAATATGCTCACTGAAGGAAGATCTGCACAGTTTTGTGTTCCATGTACAGTGACTGGCCAACTCTGCTCAATGCTGTATTTGCTTATCTGTGTAGTTCCTAGGTTTTGAGTAGGTTGTGTTACAAAACATCTTTGGTATTTCAGTCAACTACCTCATTGCTGTGGTCTAAATGCCTGATACACAAAACTTCGAGGGGATGAGTTTTACTGGGGCTCACAGTCTCAGAGGTTTCAATCCACAGGTCCAGCTCCAAAGTGTGAATGGTGGTGGTGCCAAGGTGCATGGAGGGATGCTGCTGTCACATCACGGAGGCCAGGAGCAGAGAGAGCAAGGGGAGGAGGTGAGGGACACACATGTCCCCAAGGCCACACCTTCAGTGACTACCTCCTCCAGCCACAGCAAACCCACCTAGGTTATCACCCAGTGAATCCATACAAAATGACTACTCCATCAATGGATTTACCCACTGATGAGGCTAGAACCCTCAGGATTCAATTGTTTCACCTCAACATTTTTGCTTTTCCAGGGGATGATCTATGTGTAAATCATAGTACTTGGTAAATACATGTGCTTGGCCTTAGGACACAGGGTTTTAGAGAAGCAGCACTAGGTGGTTAGCTCTCTAGCTCCTCCATTTCTCTGCTTCAACACCAGCTTGGGCTCAGCTCTCCAGGGTGACCTGTTTTACTCCCACACCCTCATTCCCCTGCTGCCTCGGGCTGCACCCACCTCAGAGTACCTGTGCACTGCGGCTACCCAGACCTAACACCAGCTCCTGTCACCACTGCTCAGGGATCTTAGCTGTGCCTTTCTGGCAATGGAACTTAATGGAACCATAGACCTTCAGGCTGGACAGGACCTCTGGATCAAACTAGCCCAGGAACTCTTAAGAGACACCTTTCTCAGGATGCTCCTATTAGACTCATGTGGATGAGCTTGTTGAAAGTACAGAAAGCCAAGCCCTTCCCAGATTTACTAAACCCAAATTGCCAGGGAAGGGTCCCTGGGCTTCACCCTTCCCTTTCCTGGGAAGGGTCTCCAAGTGGCCAACATCTGAGGACTGACCTGACCTACCCCTCATTCGGTATTAACTCGCTTGCCCTGTTCCCACACACATCATTCTATGACCCTCACACCATTCTCTGGGACTTCCTACAGTCTGCCTTAGAATGTGGCCCTCATTCAATTGCAGAGCTCTGGCGATGTCAAAAGCCCCAAATGGGGTAGAGATTCCTGCTGAATCTGTACTACTCTAAGCGGTCTAAATCCAGATCAAGGAATTGGCTCATTTTACTGACACATCTTGTCAGTAACCTCTTCAGAGTTAAAGTGAAATTTCAATTTGATTTTTTTGTGTGTGCTGGGGATTGAACCTAGGGGCATTCTACCTCTAGGCTGTACCCCCTAATATATTATTCTTATTCTTATTCTTTTGAAACAGTTCTCACTAAGTTGTTGAGGGTCTTGATAAGTCACTGAGGGTGGTCTCAAACCTCTAATCCCAAGTACTGGGATTACAGGCATGCACCACGACGCCTGGTTTCAACTTATGATTTATGAGGCAGTGTGTAGATTTTGCAGCCAGATTGAGTGGGTTCAGATTCTTCCTCTGTCAATTACTACAGAGTGGCTGTGGACAGAGTATTTACCCCTTTGGGCCTCATTTTTATGTCTGTAAAATAGAAATACTCATCTGATATGATTGTGGGGCAGATTAAAAGTATAGTGTCTAGCAGATAACAATCTCAAAGTGTTACTATTATTATCCTAACAAAAGACTTATTAAGGATATATAAACTATACTTAAAAATATTTTCTTGTTATTATGACTTTAGTAACCATTTATTTTTCTTTCTTTTTAAGGGCTGGGAAGCTGAAAATAATAAACTTATTCTCTCTGGAAAGAGAATCAATTCTTATTTTTTGCAATATAGACTATAGTGACTTTATGTTTTAAAAAAAATCTCAGAATGGTTCCTAACTTGGCAAGAACATAATCTATATTGCATTTCATAATTTAAAATTCAAGGTTCCTGCTTTGAACCCTCTTTAATTGGACAAAGTATGCACTTGCAAAGATGAAAGAGTTATAAACAAAGGAATATCTAGACTTAAAATAAACTATTTTAGCATTCACAGCACACCACTGTGAACAAATATTTATGTCCCAAACCTAAATATCAAGAGACAGAAACTGGGAAGCAGAAATCATTTTTGGTGTGAAATTTCACTTTCAAATGTGAGGCCTGCCACTTTCAAAGGGTAGGAATCTACATCCTTTGGGGCATGTAAAGACAGACCATTCATCCTGCACAAAATACAAAGCCACTGGATTCCAAAAGCTTGGGATAAAATGATATTGCTATTTTATTTAAGACTGAATTAAAAAGGCGAATACAAAACCAGTGGTATGCCAAGAGCTCAATTAGAATTAGACCAGATTAGCTTCTGATTTCAAGTTTTGACCTTGGAAGAAACTTACCTGGACATTATTATAAATTATCTACATGAAATAAATTATTAAAAATGTCCTTATTCCCAAGTGCCCAATTCCAATGTACACTATGTCAGATATGTAAATTTGTTGCTATTGTATGTGTTGCCTTGCCTGGGCATAGAAAAAGAGGAACCGTGTGCCACACTGAGGGGTAGGGGGCTCTGACTTTAAATCTAAAAACTCCATGATCACCCTCCCCTTCACTCTGAGGGCCTGTTTCCTCCAAGCCCAAATTCTTAAAAGGTCCAATCTTAGAGTGCTCTAAGTCTAGTTAATTCTGTAATTCTAATTACAGAATTCATTTTTAGACCAGTAAAAGAAGTCTAGAGAAAGACATTGTTCAAAGCCCTGCCATGACACCTTAATAGCTGGATCTTGAGCAAGGCTCCTTCTGCTGGAGTCCTGCAAGACAGAAGATTGTTATATTCTGGAAATTTGGGGTGCTTTGGGTTTGGCTTTCACATTAATTATAAAGGAAAATTTCTTAGAAACACAAGATGGCTGTACGGATTATGATTCCTCAATATTAGCTGAAAAAGCGATGTCTCAGGATGGCCTATAGGATACTCATTAACCTTTTACAAACATCAGGAAATGGGCTTTGCAAGCTCAGTTACTAAACAGCCTTATGTTCCCTATCAGCACACAAGTTAGAAACAAAATAAATAAACCAAAGAAACTCAGGTCCACTATTTTATCTATGAGTAAAGAAAGCTTTAAGATAGATAGCTTGCCCACTTCCCCCTTCTTGTTTCTCTGGAACTCCACCACACATTAACTAACTCTAGCTGCCTGAGAATAAGATAAAAAACACTGCTTACAGGAACTAAACAAACAATGAAGATTTAAACTAATGAATAGAAACTCTTTGTCGTTAACCTTTAACACTGCTTTGTACTAAAAGAATTTTTATATATGTATTGTGTTTTGTAATCTTTACTGTTTATACCCACTTGACCTTAGGAAAAAACAAGTCTGTAAAAATTCCTGTTCTATATGCCCCATTGTAAAAGATAGTATAAAAAACAACCACTAACATTGTAGGGACCACTCATGTCATGTGGCATTTGGCACTCACAGGCTCTGACCTTTCTTGGTCAAATATGACCTCTCCACCCTAGGGAGGCTGGTAGGTGGGTCAAAGAAAGGCCTACTCCCTCCACCGCAGCTACAGGTAACGAGATCTGTTCCCATTGGCTCTCGCCCCAGCTTCACGTCCCTATCTGATCTTCCCATATATCCTATTGTGTGTTCGAATAAAGCTGAGTTCCTGCGGCACCACCCAACTGCTGACTGGACTCCTGGCTCGGTGCTGTTTTTTGGGGGGATTCCCTGACTCCCCAGGGTGGTGGGCCTGGCCACAACACTCTCCTTCTCGCTCGGCCCCAGTAACCAAGTGGCTGTCCCACTTTGCTCTACCCCGTGTGGCATGAGATGCTACATCTGGTGCCCACGTGTGAGGCGTCCAGGATTCCGCCGACGAGCTAATCAGACTTCAGGTGAGTGTACCCCCATAAGATATGGGGCAGTCTTCCTCTATAACCCTTCTCTTCACTCTTTCAAGTCGAAGACTCATCTTAGTTAAGGTCACCCCGTGGCTCTTGACTGGAGCACGTGGGATTGGATGGCAAGAGAGGCACAGTCCAATGCTGCCTTCCATCATTCACCCCCCTCCAAAAGTACAGTCAGGCATCCCTGCCCCCTCAACATTGTTGAGGCATGATTCTTTGGAGTCGCCTAATAAGCTGCCTGAGGAAAAGCCCCCTGACCCATTTGGGAATGCTCCTTGGCCTCAATCTCGCCTCTATCCCTCTTTACCCCAGCAACCTGAGGCCCTGGGACATAGTTCGGCTCCTAAAGGGCCCTCCAACCCCTTTCAGGAGGCTTCTGCTCCCCTACCCTACCTGGAGCCACATGCTCCGTCAGGCTTCCCATTTGGGGGCACAAAGACTGCCATTAGTTTGGATATTCCTACAGGTAACAGGGCGGAGTCTCTCTCTCCCCTTCCCTCTCCCCGAGGTGGGGATGGCCTCCAGGTGGAACCAGCATCGCCCCCTGCTTGTTACCTGTACCCAGTTAACATTAACCCTGGGGAAAATAGGCCTGCGCCCTGGTATCCCAGTAATTTAAAGGAGCTTAAAAAGGATGGCCCCAATTCTCTGTGGGCTATAACAATCCTCCAGGGACTCGCTTACCAAAATTGCACTATACAGGAGTCAGAGGGGAGGTGCACAATGCCGCCGCTGCCTCCCTGAGGGCGCTGCCCCCGTGGCTGCTCACAGACACTAAGAGGGGCTCTGAGCCGCGGCCACCGCCGTCTCTCATCTCCCTCCCCTAAACCGAGCCTAGCCTCACAGCGGCCCAACTCTCAAACTTCCATCCTCACCCTCAATCCTAAAGGCCACTGCCTCACAGGAGATCCCTAAAATACAATGGACCCCGGGACCCCCGTATGGGTGGAGCAGTGGCCACTCCCAACTGTTAAGCTCCAGCAGTTGAATATTATCGTTAGCCTTATGCCCCTCCAGACTCAATGAGCTTTACTTGGAGTGCTCTGAATTGCTTAAAAGTGCCTGTTTCCAAGTGACCCCAGAAAAGATTTGAAGGGTGGCCCCATTCAAAATACTGGGCAACTGCTCATACAGGAGAAAAGCCTAAACATGCCATCAATCATTTGCTTCAATGCTTTGCAGTTCTAGGCCTGCCTGACCAGCTAAAAACAGATAATGGACCTTGCTTTATTGGGCAGTCCTTTCAAGAGTTCCTCAAGAGATGGAACATAACCCATACTATAGGCCTTCCCCATAACCCCCAAGGACAGGCAATTGTGGAACAAACCAACGGCACCCTAAAAACCCAGCTTACAAAACAAAATTAGGGAGCCCCCCCCCCCCCCCCACGACCAGCTCAGGAAGGCACTCCTGACACTTAACATTTTAAATTTTTCAAAGGACTCACATTCATCACCGCTCCAGCACCACTGGACAGGGATCATGCCATACAGAGCACTTGAAGCCAGGTGGAAGGACCCATTGACGGGTCTCTGGAGGGGACCTGATCCCCTCGTTAGTGTGGGATGAGGATTTCGCTGTGTTTTCCCCATCGGGGAACCCCAAACCATCTGGGTTCCAGCCAGAGATCTTAAACATTGTCCTACCCCGGCTGGGGAATGCCTATCTATACCTATCCTATCCCAGAGGGCTCCACGCCCCCCGAGGAAGTCTCTCTTGAATGCTCTCTTATAGGAGACCTGCCCCAATGGCCCGATTCCTCCTGATGACGCTGCTACTGGAAAACATCAAAAAACCATGGGTGGAAACAGGATTCGGCGATCCTAGGCAGGCCCGAGCCCTCCTCCAGAAGACATTGGAGATCCGTGCACCAACTGCTTCACTAGTTGGGAAGGACCGGCAAAGCATTGTTACAGGACAGACAAACAGTGCAATAATGGTATACAGGCTACAGGCATTGGGGAGGGGGCTTTCCAGGTGTGGCCAGAGTTATTTTAGGGGCTGACCATCAGATGTGAGTGAGCACTGCTCCTGGGCAGCCATTCTCTCTGCCCTGCGTTAGAGTGGCCCCTGTAATCAGTTTTATAGCCCAATACCGACAGCTTGCGGCCAAGCCTGATGACCTATCCCCTCGTTAGTGTGGGATGAGGCACTGTGAGCCTTACGATGATGTTGCCCAGCCTATGCCCCACACCCCATAAAGCCCCAGGAAATCCAATGACAGGTAAGACCCCTTGAAAGATAGGGGCAACCTAAGACAGGAACACTGTTTTCAAGGACTTCTGAGGGCTTAAAACATAGAAGGGGGAATTGTAGGGACCGCTCATGTCATGTGACATTCGGCACTCACAGGCTCTGACCTTTCTTGGTCAAATATGACACCTCCACCCTAGGGAAGCCAGTGGGTGGGTCAAGGAAAGGCCTTCCTCCCTCCACCACAGCTACCTGTGACGAGACCTGCTCCCATTGGCTCTCACCCCAGCTTCACCTCCCTACCTGACCTTCCCATATATACTATTGTGTGTCCGAATAAAGCTGAGGTCTGTGGTGCCACCTGACCACTGACTGGACTCCCGGCTCAGTGCTGTTTTTTGGTGGGCTTCCCCGACTCCCCAGAGTGGTGGGCCTGGCCGAGACACACTCCTTCTCGCTTGGCCCCGGTAACCATGCGGCTGGCCAGCTTTGCTCTATCCTGTGTGGCGTGGGATGCTACATAGCATGGAATAAACAGATGCCCTTCAACACTGTATTGGGTGTGAGTGTACTCATGACCTCGTCTCAATCTACACCTGTTGAAGGACCCCTGACTCCTGCTAGGAATGGACCCCGGCAAAGCCCAATATGGGTGCAGCCTAAGTGCTGCCCATCAACTTGACAATGTCAGTCTGGAGATTCTGAAAAGAACTGAACACCACCGCCTGCTCTGAACTCCACGATCAAAGGAATCAAGCTCCTCGTCCTCATGCACTCACCACTTGTCCGCCCCATATGCTCCCCATTTATCAAGCTTCCTATAAATGAAAAGCCACACTTCCCCAGGGGCCTGTGTGTGTGTGTGTGTGTGTGTGTGTGTGTGTGTGTGTGTGTGTGTTTCTCTCTGGAGATGGCCTGCATCTGTTTATTTCTTACTTCCCTAAATAAACCTGTCTGTAGCACTACTCTTTTTCTTGGAAATTCTTTTCCAAGCCACATTTACATGACAGTACATATTTGAAAATATGACAATAAAGCCGGGCGTGGTGGCGCACGCTTGTAATCCCAGCATTCGGGAGGCTGAGACCGGAGGATCCGGGTTCGCGGCCAGCCTCAGCTACCTAGTGAGGCACTCGCAACTTAGTGAGACCCTGTTTCAAAATAAAGAATAAAAATAGGGCTGGGGGTGTAGCTCGGAGGTAGAATGCCCCTGAGTTCAATTCCCAGTA
>PVLC010008563.1:0-22777 GCA_004027655.1 Graphiurus murinus | reverse complement strand
AGTCCACAGGGCAGCTGCACTGCAGAGGGATAATGTATGTTTTGCTGCAAAAACAGAAAAGAAAACAAAACAAAATACATACTTTTCTTTATAACTAGTTCTTTGGTAGCAAGGAACAGAGACTCAAGTTGTAGAACCAACACTGGCAGCGATGGCGTTAATCTAGCCCTTCCTATGTGGCACGGGAGCTGGCCTGTGTCTCTCCCACACATCACAGTTTTGATCCTATGAGGTATGTTATGATCAACCTCCCTTACAGAAGAGGAAACTGAGGCACTAGAGAGACTTAGTGTTCTTCATAAGGCAGCATGGCCTGTGACACAGGTGGACTGTCCTCGGCGTTCAGACTCTCAACACCACTGTCTTTGCTAACTCTCAGGAGCTGTACAGAGTCTTGGGGTGGTGGAGAGAGGAGATTCCTACCATACATGTAGGCTCAGGAGCCTAGGAAACAATGAATCGGTGGGCCTCATAGAAAGTCTGGGAAGCCCTTGGCCTCCACAGAGCCTGGAACTACAATGTTGAAGAAACTACACTTTGGGTTGTTTGATGAAATATAGGCTCTATTTGGCCCCAGGTCCAGCAACCACTGGAGACCCCTGAAAGGGACTGTGTACTTGGAAGTGCTCTGTTGCCAAGACCAGGAGACTTCTGAGCAAGCAGCAACTGTGGCTTGCAATGCCACAGAGGCTACAGCAGAGGTGGCACTTCTTGGAGAGCCCTGCACTTACCATGATATGACCCCCAAGCCCAAGTCAGCTGGAGTTTGAGGGATGAGCTCTCCTCTGACCACTTGGTATTCTGTGCAGCATTGGGGCATGCTTTCTGGTCTCCTTTTAGCCTTGCCACAGGAAATTGAGCCCACCTTTCAAGTGACCCCACCACTTCCTATGTCCCTGCCTTCCTTTTTATCTCTTCCCCTCTCCTCTGGCCATCAGCCAGTTCTTTATCCTCAAATCTGCATCTTTTCTCTGCCCTAAAGCTCCCAAGCCACTGCGACCTGTCACAGCCTGTCATGGCCTTCCTGCCTCATGGATGGTCCAGACTCCTCACCTTCCAGATGGTGGCCTCTCTGCCAGCTAACAGCTCTAACATCTCCTAGTGCTCACTTCTGGGAGAACACTACAGTGTTGTGGTTTAAGCAGAGCTGGGCCAGCTGGCATCTACCTTCTCAGGAGGTAAGTACCCTGGAGGTCTACCTGTGAACCTCACCGTCACACATACTCCCTTACTGGCAGGGCCTGTCTTCCCTGGACACTGAGTCCTGTGAACACAAAGTCTGAGTCCTCTTGGGTCTCCAGTGTAACCGCAGCACTATCCCAGAGTCCCACACAGACTAAGTGCTCAACAGAGCAAAGCAAAATAATCCCCTTTTTCAGGAGCAAATATGGGGATTGCAAATGTGGTTTAGAAATTATGCTCAAAGCATTTTTATTTGGCTTTAAAATTCATTACCTTTAAAAAAGTCTGTGAAATATTCAAAATATTTCAAAATATAAGGAAAAATATTGGGCCAGGGATGTAGATGAGTAGTAAAGTTGTTGCCTACAGTGTGTGAGGCCCTAGGTTCCATCCCCAACACCACACACACACACACACACACACACACACACACACACACACAAAACAAAAACCCTTTTTTTATATATTAATAAAATGGGGAGCAGTTAATCCACTACCAAGCTCTATTAAATCTTTGCCTGGAACACATCAGCATTATATCTTCAAAGAAATAAAACATTCCAGAATGTTAAAGCTCCCTTGACAGGGGTGACTCAAATTTACTGTCCAATGTTCCCACATATTATATAACACCATGGCATATGTGTGTACTCAGAAAACACATAATATTGCATTACTTATTTTTGGTGGTTCTGGGGATCAAACCCAGGGCCCTGTACATACTAGGCAAGTGCTCTACCATTGAGCTATGTCCACAGCCCACTGTTTCTAATATGGTGCATGCGGTTCTGCTCCTTCCTTTGAACTGGTGAAGGAGACTCCATTACATGACTACGTCACACTATTCATTGGCTGTCCTGTGGGTGGATGTTTAGATTGCTTGCACGTTTTTACTGTTTCGGTGTGGAATGGAGATCCTTGTGCTTGGCTTCTTGTGCATGACTTCTCAGGGACGTGTGGCGCCTGAAGCAATGGAATTGCTGATTAGTAGTAATGTAAAATGATCTGCTTGAGGAGATGTGGCCACAGTGTCCTTCACAGCCTTTTACAAGTTTATGCTTCCACCAGCTGCACAGGAGAGTTTTGGTTGCTTTACAGTGTTCAGGATTTTCCAACATTTTAACTTCTGCTAACCTGAGGGAGGTGAAATAGTATCTTGTTTTATCTTAATTCTCTTTTCTTCGCAGTGCCTTTCTATCATTATGTGTATACATTTGGGCTTCCTCTTCTATGAACCACCTGTGCATATCTTGTTTTAATTTTCAATTTCATTTCAATTTTAATCTGTTTCCATTTGTTATGATTAATCATAGATAGATTTGAATTTGTTTCTAACACCTATTTTGTATTTCTATTATTTTAATTACTGCCTTTAGTTTTTTTTTTAAAAACTATATATTACTAACTACAAAGATCTCAACAAAATCTAAACACATTCAGTATTTCTACCCTCCTTCCAGATATGGCATGGCACACACTACCTGTCCCTCTCGTTCTCTTTTGGTACTGGGGATAGAACCTAAGGGCATTCTACCTCTCCTCTACAATACCAACCCCATTTTATTTTGAAACAGGGCCTTGCTAAGATGCTAAGGGTGGCCTTGTACTTGTTATCATCCTGTCTCAGCATCCCAAGTGCTTAAGATTACAGGTGTGCACTAGCATGTCTGGCATGAAGACTCTTTCTTACTCCTCCATCTTCTGTATTCTGTGCTGAATTTTAGTTTTAACTTATTTTTAAACAACTAAAAAATTACCTATTTCAAAAACAGTTCATAGCTGGGTGTGGCAGCACATGTCTGTAATCCCAGGACTTGAGAGGATTGTAGGTTCGAAGACAACCTCAGCAAGTAGTGAGACTTTCATCAACCTAGTAAGACCTTGTTTCAAAATAAAAGTAAAAAAAAAAAAAAAAAATAGGGCTAGGGGTGTAGCTTGAAGGTAGAATATCTCTGTTTTTTTTTCTTTTTGTACTACACACACATAAAATGCTCATTATTCATTAATTTTATTGACATATATAATCAACTTCAGCATATGCCATTGTCTTTGGATTCCCATGGTGCTTCCCTGGATACTCTTTTCTTCTTGCTGGTGTATGTCTTTCAAAATTGCTTTTAGGGAGGGTTGTGTAAATTTTTAGGTATATAAAATTATTTTTATTTCTGTCTTTGGACAATAATGTAGCTGGGGAAAAAATTTAAGACTGTTTATTTTCCCTTGGTGTTTGAAAATATTTACTCTACATCTTTCCCTATGTGTTCATTGCCAATCAAGTACTGCCAATGTCAATCAAGTACTGTCATTCTTTGGCAGATAATATAGCCCCTCTTTTCTCTCTGGTACCTTTTAAGGGTCTATCTTTGATGTTCTGCCACTTAACTCCCATGTATCTAGGTAGAAATTTATCTTTATCCTGCTTGATATTTGAGTGCACCACTCGAAAGCTTCATATTTGTCTTTAATTTTAATTCTGGAAAATTCTCAGCTATTAACATTAAAATATTATTTCTCCGCTGTTCCTTCCACTTTGCTCTGATGCACTCTTTCTCTCCCATCCCCCCACCCCTTGTACTCTCTCTGGAGGTGCTGGGGGTTGAACATGCTAAGCATGTTTTGGTAAGCATGTGCTCTACCACTAAACCACACTCCCAGGCCCCTGACAGCATTCTTATTAACACTTGTATGTTAGAGCTTCTCAGTCCTGATTCTATACCTCTTAGTTGCCTTTCCTTTTACATTTAATCCTTTTATGCTATATTCTAAATGAATTCCTAAGTATTATATTTTAGTTTATTAATCTTTTCTTTACATCAAGTGTAAAATTTATTTGATCTATTGAGATTTTAAATTTAATTATCTACCTATATTTTGAATTTCTAAGATTTCAAATTGGTTCTTCTTTTCTACTTGGTTTTAAAAAAAATTTCCACCTATTTTGGCTTCATTGAGGGTTCTAAATATACCTATTTTAAAATCTTTATCAAATTGTTCTGTTCTTAATTATGCTCTGATGGTTGGTGCCTGGCTGCCTTTCTTAGCATGAGATTTATTCATGTATTTTGAAAATTGAATTTGCAGGCTCATTTTGAGTAAAAGGGCTTAATCTACATTGATTTCTATGGTTTCCTACTGGGTTCCCACCAGACAGGTATTGTAGGGCTACTTGCATTAGTCCTTGGGCCAGCAAGCAGCTTGGCTCACTCTGAATCACAAGCTAGCTATCCCTGTCTTCCACTGCCCTATGTCCACAGCTGGGTACAAAGCCTAGGCCCAGGCAACAGTCAGCAGGGTTTCCCAGCTTTCCTTCATGGGGGAAGTGGGTGCGAAGCCCCTGAATCCATGGGACATGTGGCCTCCTGACCCTACAGGAGTGAACTCCACCACCTGCTGCCTGCTTCAGAGCCTACGCCTGTGAGAGGGCCTCACCCTGCTTCTCTCTTGCTGTTTCTATTCTGTCTCCATTCCAGAGCTGTCTGCCTTGCTTCTGAGACTGAGTGTCTCTCTGGAAGCCTCTTTCTATATATCATTTGTCACTAATAGGTATCTGGAGTAGAAGAGGTGCCATATAGTGTAAACTCACTGCTTCATCTTGAGCAGATCCTCTAAGTGTGCTTCTGAGAGACCTGTACACTGAATGCAGAGAGCTCCTGAGCCCTACCAGGCAGCGTCCTGGTCCTAATTAATCTTCACTTGCCTTCATTTTTAAATGCTGCTCCTTAATTGTGATGTCTCTGTGAGATGAGAGTATCTTTTCTAGGAGTTCCAGTCATGAGACCCCCAGTAGGGAACAGGGCTACCCCATACTCCATGTAACCATGCCCAGGAGCCCTTATGTTTCTGATACAAATTCTGGATGAAGGTCACATACAAGAGTATTCTCTTCAGTCAACAGTGAGATGAACACTATAAAGGATTTTCAACCAAGTTCATAAATTCTGTCCTAAATCAGACTCTGCTCGAGGGTTGCAGTCAATCTCAACTTTCTGTGATGCATACTAATTCAGAGCATATAAAAGCCATTAGATTTTCAAGGTGATTCAACCTAACAGACTTTTGGGCCCCATTGAGGTAAATTGTTTCACCCAAACTGAGTAGGTAAAACCAACACTGCAAGTCATATCAACACACAAGTGACATAAGCTGGTGGAGAAGTAGGCAGGCCATGGATAATAGATAATGCAAAGTACTGAATGGTCCAGGGTGCTCGCTGAAGATTAGGCCGGGGACTTGCACAGCCCCAGGATTGTGTTGCCCTGAGCTCAGCATCCTTAGGGCTCTGCCCAGAGCTGTCCAAGCAAGGTACAATCTTGGGGCCCTTCTGCTAAAATCTGCATGATTACATTTTCCTGAACTGAAAAGCAAAACAGGGCTTTTGCTTTTCCCACTGGTAACAAATACACAGTTTTCAATTAACTTCACAGCTCTGGTAATTCCTATAGAAAATGTGTCAAGGTTTTTGTTTAATGATGATTATGTGAAGCCAAGTTCCTGAAGCATTAATCAGTCTGGACAAATAAACAATTCCTTAAAGGCACAAAATTCCAAATACCATGTTTCAAGAGACTTAGTGGCACAAATCATCCAAATTTCAACGAAATTGCTGGACTCCAAGCTCACTGCTGCTGTCCCTATCATGGATGTCAAATTAGTGTGGCTGGAACCATGAAAATGAATCAAGAACAGTCTATGTGAATTTGGGTCAATAAGAAGCTTAGATTATAATATAAAGTTTTGTTTATTTAGAAGTTTTTCATATTTGGAGAAATAGAATCTCATAGGATCTGGGTGGAATTAAAAATTCTCAACTAAATTCCCATTGTGAAATACCATTTGAAACTGATCTACAATAAGAAACCAGGGATATATATATATATATATATATATATATATATATATATATATATATATTTGTGCCTATTACTTCTCAGAAGCAAATAAGAGCTGAGAGTTCTAGAACTTATGGGAAGCAGACAACTAAAATACAAAAGCAAGTAGACGTTAGTACTTTTGGAGGTAACTGCAATTTTTAAAATCTCTGATACTTTATCATTTAAACATTTTGTCAATTATGCTAGGGTTACATATAAAAATACATTACTTTGAAATAATTATTCTCTGATTTTGAATAAAATCCAGCTAAACCTTTTAAATAATAAGCTTTTACATTATAATCATGCACAAATTATATGCCTATTAGAAGAGAACACAAATTTACCTTACAGAAAGTAAAACAATAAAATAAATTCAAGTTTCTTCTTTGTCCCTTCTCTGATTTTTTTTTTCGAGGATGAAAGCTCTGTAAAGTTACTAGAGATAACATAAAATCAAATATCCTCTCTAATACACCACTCTCAATATCTAAAGAATGGAGTGACCAGTACACTTTCCTGTAATAGTATTTGGCTCCTTTTTTGGAGAAAGAAGAGCACAGGACAAAAACATGACAAATGTGAGCTATTCTAGGATGGCTGGATTCAGAAGCCACAATTGACCATTATTATGTTTATGTAAAGTTTGAGGGAAACATTATTGAGAGAAAGGGGAGCTTTTCCACAAAGATGTGTGGACAAGATGAGCCATACACAGACAGTAACACGAAGCGGTATCTGTGTCTGCAGCCAACCAACAGGCCCAGCAATCTCATTTTAAGGTTGAGTCAATGTAGTAGGACTTTTACTTTTTCAACTGCTCATTGATCTGGGAACCACTCAGAGATCACAAGACGTGTATGACAGTGATGTATCCATATTTCATATTTCCCTTCCAAATGTACCAGACTATTGAAACATCCAGATTCTGCACAAGCTTTGGGGTTACATACTGTGATGGTCTTCAAATCGGTCTATAAGCTCTGACATTCTCTCCAATGAGAGCTTGGCCTCCTTTCTTTGATTCTGAGCTCTATCACTACTTGACCATACAACATAGTGGAAATGATACTGTGCCTGTTTCTTACGGCCAAGGGCCAAGAAACTGGTGCCTTCCACTTTTCTCAAGATACTCATTCTGGACCCTCATCAACATGTCTAAGGATGCTCAAGCAGCCTGTGAAAGATCTATAAGGCCCAAGCCAAGGCTCCCAGCCCTCAGACCACTTGAGCTCCCAGATAATAGCCAGCCTGTGAGTGGACCACCTTGGAAGTGGATGTTTTGGTGGCAGTCGAGCAGCTTCGGCTGACACTACATGGAGCAGAGATCAGCTCTTCCTACCTGGCCTGGCCAAAGTCGTAGATCGATGAGCAAAATCAATGATTGTTATTCTTTTAAGCCCCTACTTCTGGAGTGGTTTGTTACATAGAAAGATGGAACCAAACAGTATCTTTCTTTCCCACCTCATTTATCCCTCTGTGAATGATTATCTTATGCCATTCTGCTTAAAATCTAAATTTGGCAATTTTGATTTTATTTTTTGCATTAGCTCTTACTATACACCAGTCATCACGTTTATATCTCAGTTAACCTTCTTCACCCTATAAGGCAAGTGCCACGATTATTCCCATTTTATGGATAAATTAACTGACCTTTGGGGAAGTCCAAGGTCACACAGTTAATAAAGGGTGACGTGGATTCAAAGCCAGGTCTCAGACCCGGAGCTCTGCATTGCCTCTCCTAGGTCTCTGATGTTAAGGACCAGCTAATGCCATCTCCTTGTTGGCACTTGGTCCTTCCCCTATTGACTCTTTCTGAAACCGATCCCTCTGAGCCTTATTTGTTGAGGTTTTTAGAAGGCATTTTCATTCATTAGCAATCATCAAGAAGGGCCTAGAAGCACCTGCTGTGGGCTGTGTCCCCCAAATACATATGCTAAAGCCCTAATTTCCATGATGGAGGTGGGGCCTCTGAGGGGTCATTAGGTTTAGATGAGGACATGAGTGGGCACCCCCCCCATGGGATTAGTGTCCTTTTAAGAGGAAGAAAGAGCCAGAGCCCTCTACCATGCCCACCCTTCTCCTATTATGTGAGGAAACAGACAAGGGCCTTCACCAGAACCTGCCCATGTTGATGCCATGATCTTGGACTTTCAGAATGGTGAAAAATGTTTGCTGTTTAAGCTATCTAGTATATGATGATTTCTTATAACAGTGTGTGCAATGACAAATCCCAAGACTTTTTCTTAAGTGTACCAACCTCCTCTCAAGCACTGGCATGCACACAGGGAAAAAGAAGGAAATCTGGTGACTAGTCAGTTATTCTCACTTAAGCTTCAGATCTAAATTACTGAGCCAACAAAAATAGAAGGATATGAGAGGCATTATTAGTTGCCTGATAAGTTGGACTCCCAACTTCCAAACAACAGGGAAAATTTTGAAAAGATATAAAGAGCTCTTCACTGGATTAAGAAATGATTTTTTTTAAAGCAAAGCAACTTAAATTCAAATACACTTTGTTTTGAAATTGTGATACATAAGAATTTGGGGTAAAAAAGTGGGGGCATATTTAACAAAAACAAATATTTAAGAGATTATAATTACAATTCTGTTGACTGGTGCTAGTTATTCCATTCTGAGTATTTTGAAAAGCATTAAATAATCACATTCTAGAAAGCACATTGTCTGGTGGGTGTGCACCTGTGTGCATGTATGGTTTGCCTGGGCATGTGTACATGTGTGTGTGCCCCTTCATGTGTGTGTATGTGTTCCCATGTATGGGTGTATGTGTGCCCGTGTGTGTGTGTGTGTGTGTGTATGCACCTGTGCATGTGCATTAGGTACAACAAATCTGTGATGCCACAGCAGCAGCAGTGACCACATGTGGCTGCTTGTGCCATGTCAGCTGTGGGATCTGACAGCTGTGCAAACAAAGCAAGGCAGCAGAGCACCCAGAAAGCACTCTTGGTTTAGGGGTGCCTCTCCAGGACTAAAAACCATTCACAGTTTGGCCTTCTCTCCTCCCAGGAATATGCTTTGGATACAAACTAAAATTATTTTTGTTATATTGTTAAGTATTAGAGTTGGGAATCCATCTATGAATACTTTTTCTAACAATAGCTTAAAGTTTCCTACTGCTTAGTACATGATACTAGCTCAGTGTTTTCTTATAAGCCACAATATGCATATGCTGTTGAATGCAATGAATACTCCACTTTGGGCTCTTGCCCCATGCATACATTCATTTGCTCCTAATGTCAATCTAAATTTGTGTTTCTCTACTCTCCATGAAAATCAATCAAACACTTTGTACAAAGTTTAAGGGAGAAAAACAGTATACAATATTCAAGCTAGACTTTCACAAGGTTAATAATGACTTTCTCCCTTCAGGTTTTCAACCTTTGCAATGCTTTCTCCAAGGAGCCAAAGCCTAGAATTCTGTGAGGAAGACAAAAAGAATGAAAGCTAACTGAGATCTTTCATGGAAAACTCTCTTTGTTGACTCTCCCAAGTTGGCACCCACTTCTACACATTTCTCATGTAGTGAAAACACAAGCTCAACAGAACTCAACCACAGTACTTCCTCCCTCCCCCTCACCAACCCTTCCTGTCTTCACCGTCTCCTTCTCAGATTAAGTGGTCTCTACAGGGACCCCAAGAATCTAGAAAGGTGAATCCCTCGCCCAGGATCTATTCACTCTATGCATTGTGAGGTTTAATTGCTCAAGTCACCCTTGTTAGCATGCGTTCACAAAACGCTGATGCTCCTTCCAATCAACTCTGAGTCTGGTAAGCATAAAAAGAAGCCCTAGTATGTGATGCCTCCCTTGACAAGCTTGAAAATGTGTGAATTCTTTCTCTTCAAGTAAAGAGGCCCTGAAAAACTCTTCCTGCGGATCAATTTTGTAGTTGTCTCCTGACACATTCATTCTACCCCAGTTATAGCCAGTCCTTGGTCCCTCATATAAAACTCACAGTTGGCACAGTGCAAGATTGCACGTGGGTGTCTGGGGCAACTCTCCTTCTCAATGCTAGTTAAGAATGCACATTCCAGTTGGGTGTGGGGTACACATCTGTAATCCCAGTACTTGGGAGACCTCAACAACTTAGCAAGGCCCTTAACAACTTAGAGAGACCTTGTTTCAAAATAAAAAGAAAATTAAAAATTAAATAAATTAAAAAAATTTTTTTTCTTAAAAAAGCATATTCCCACATGACCCATATGTTTAAAATCCAGGGAAAGTGAGAGAACTTGGCATCACTCCAACATCGTATTCAGACCTTGGTTATTTTCATGCTCTCTAAAATGAGCCACAAGGTTCACTGTTTAATTGGAAAGTGCCCTTTGGTAAATTCCTAAACTTATGACTTAAAAGTTCCAGAGACCCACTGTTTGTGTCCGAGGAAGCTCCACTGCCCTGAGATGTGTACAGGGCTGGTCTGCTGTGGGAGCCCGAGGCTGCCTTGCCCATGGAGCCAGGTCCGGCATGGGTTCTCTCCAGGACTGCCCATCCCTACTGGTGACACTCACATGCACTTGTCCACAGCATGCTGACTGGCTTGGTCATCAGTCAGTGTGATGCAGGGAAGATCAGGGAGGGATGAACAACTGGTCAACCAACTGCCTTTGCTGTCAATTCCAGCTAGCTATCTGGTACCAGGAAAACATTTGCAGAAGTACAGAGCAAGAGAATGAATGTAAATCTTTTCAGAACTGTGGGAATGGATAGAAAAGTTCCATGTCTAATATAAGCATGCTCTTCTTTTCTTGCATGCACATGAAGGATGAGATTGCATTACTCACAGTACTCTCTAAGATACTGAGTGACTTGTGTTTAACAAGCCATGACAGTGAGGATTATCCAGTTATGAAGCACAGTTTGGGCCTCTGCACCCCGTGGTGCTGCGTTTGACTTAGAGATGTTGGACAGTCATTGGAATGCAACTTCTGTTATTTATAGAGGCTGTCAAAGTACATTTCCCCAGATCTTTTAAGCCACCAAAGTTGTTTACAGGTAGTTGGCAAGGGTCCAAATAGCATTTTATCTTAGTAAAGAAAATGTTCAGCCACCAGATCCAACCACTGAAAATACAATGGGTAAATATAAACAGGTCCACTTCATGACCTTGTGGAAAATGGACTGAGTGGCCATCTCTCCTCAGAGAAGCTCTGCCCGGCAATCCCAAGATAAGAAAGCAAAATTAGTGGTATTAAATACAAAGCCTACAACTTTCAACAGTTTTGCCTAAATTGATTCTATGTGCAAAGGGAAAACATATTCTTCTGAATCCACCTTTTGCTGAATTTTTGATTCTTCATAGAGTTGTCACATGATATTGCTATATACCATCGCTAGGCATATAGGCAAGAAAAACAAAAATAACATATCCATATAAAATATATACTCAGCCGGGCATGGTGGTGCACGCTTGTAATTTCAGCATTCAGGAGGCTGAGACCAGAGGATCCAGGTTCGAGGCCAGCCTCAGCTACCTAGTGAAGCACTCCGCAACTTAGTGAGACTTGGTTTCAAAATAAAGAATAAAAAATAGGGCTGGGGATATAGCTCGGAGGTAGAATGCCCCTGAGTTCAATCCCCAGTACCACAAATAAATAAATTAATTAATAAAATAAAATATATACTCAAATGTTAATAGCAGTAGTATTCATAACAGTCCCAAAGGGGAAAGAACCCAAATATCCATCTACTGATGTGTGGATAACTGAAATATGGTATGTCCATAAAATGGAATAGTATTCAGCAATAAAAAAGGAATGAAATACTGATATTAAGTTAGATGACCTATAAGTTAGGTGATTCATGAAAACATTATGCTAAATGGAAAAAGTCAGTCACAAAAGACCTCATTTATATAAAATGTCCAGAATAGGAAAACTCATAGAATCAAAAAATAGAGTTTGCCTAGGACTGGAAACTTTGAGGGGTAAGGGATTGGGACTGGGTACAAGATTTCTTTGGGTGGTTATGAAAATGTTCTAAACTTGATTGTGGTGATAGTTGCATATACTAAAAACCATTGAATTATATATTTTAAATTAGTAAATTTTATTAATTAGATCTCAATAAAACTTTATTTTTTTATTTTTTATTTTTTTGCGGTACTGGGGATTGAACTCAGGGGCATTCTACCTCCAAGCTATACCCTATTTTTTATCCTTTATTTTGAAACCGAGTCTCACTAAGTTGCGGAGTGCCTCACTAGGTAGCTGAGGCTGTCCACGAACTCGGATCCTCCGGTCTCAGCCTCCCGAATGCTGGGATTACAAGTGTGCGCCACCACACCCGGCTTCAATAAAACTGTAAAACAAGGTAAGTGTGTCTTTGCCTGTTTTGTGCTGTTATAACAGAAAACCACAGACTGGATAACTTATAATGAACTGAAAAGAAGATGTGGCAATACCATGTCATTCATCCTTACAGCGCAGACCCATAAGGCTCTGGAGACATTCTGCCTGGGTTTCCCTCCAGTCTCTGCTTCATGATGGCTGTGTGGTCCTGGAAAATAACAACCTCTCTGTGCCTCTTAGAATCCTCATCTGGCTGACTGCAGCAGTCCTGGACAAGTTCTTCTAAAATGGAAATATATCTGGACTCTTTCTCTGCTTAAGCCTTTCAGTGATGGCCTCTGGGTAAAAACTACATTTCTCAGCAAAGCCTATGAGGTCCTTTTCACTCACTTCTTCCATGGGTCTGGCAACACTCGCCTGGTCACAGAATGTTCTAGACAGGCCATTTCATATCTCTGCTTCAGCCTGTCTGCTCTCTGCCTGGGGCCCCTCCTCTTCACTTCCCCTCCACTTCCTTCTGTGGCTAGTTAGAGTCTAACCATCTTCCCAAAGTAAGCTCAGGCATGTTCTCTTCCTGAAAGTTTTGTCTGAGCTTCCCCTCCCCCCCTCCTGCCACCAATTCAACTCAAACAAGCCGGCTGGGCACCTGTCCTCAGAAGACACTGGGTCAGCAACGGGGACTGCCCGCTTCAATGTGGCGCCAGGTCTTAATCAACATTGCGTCCTGGGCACCTGCCGTGGTTGGAGCCCAGTTCATCCCCTCTAAAACTCATGTTGAAATTGGATGGTGCAGTGTCAGGAGGCTGGGCCATTAAGAAGTGATTAGGTGGTTAGAGAGATGAATATCTTTCCTGTGGCAGTAGGTTAATTCACACCATGGTGGTTATAAAGAAGGGACTCGTGTTTTCTCTCTTCCACAAGCACCCACTTGCCTGTCTGTCATGAGGCTCTTACCAGAAGCCGAGCAGATGTGGGGCCATGCTCCTGGACTCCCTGGCCTCCAGAACTGTAAGCTAAAGCAAACTTCTATTCATTACAACTCACCCAGCCTCAGGTATTCTGCTACAGCAAAAAGTAATTTGAAGGAAAAAAGGGAAGAATTAATGAGCAGTGCCACTTTGGTTTTTAATAAAAATTTCTATGTTTGTCCATGTAAAGGGAATAGCTGTTTGGCTTCACAATGCAGAATGAATAGATCGTCCAGCTATAGAATTCACCTTTCTAGATTCTTAGGGTCCCTGCAGAGACCACTTAATCTGAGAAGGAGACAATGAAGACAGGAAGGGTTGGTGAGGGGGAGGGAGGAAGTACTGGGGTTGAGTTCTGAAGTTTTTGAGGAGGGAGAAGAGAAATAGTGTGCAGGTTGGGAAAGTATTTCTTGTCTCCAGTCTCTTCTTCACTCCTGCTCTTTCTGTCCTCAGCTGTCATGAGCTGAGCAGCTTTCTTCTGCCCCACCCTTCCGCCATCATGTTCTGCCTCACCTCAGGCCCAGAACAATGGAGCCAGCCCACCATGGACTGAGCCTCTGAACCCATGGCCCAAATAAACCTTTCCACCTGTAAGTCACTTTCTCAGGGCCTTGGTCTCAGTGATGAAAAGCTGACTAACACAGCATTGATGAAAGAGAAGTGAGAATTCTCAGATGCTGCAGGTTGGTGTGTAACTGCAAACAGCAGTTTGGAAAACAGTGTTCTGCCATTACAAACAATGAAGCTATACTGTGACCTGCAGCTGCACTTCCAAGTATATTCCAAAAAGAAATTTCAGAACATGTACTCTTGGAGCCATGCACAAAAGTAAAGAAGAGCAGCATTCATCATAGCAAAAAAATAGTGGAAACAACCCATAGTCCTTCAACAATAAAATGGGTAAAAAGCATGGTAGATTCACACAGGGGCTACTACGAGCAGTGAACTACAGGTACTATATACATTTTCATGGATGAATCAAAAACATGTTGGATGAAAATAATGTTACCAAAGAACTAACATACAGTATGACTCCATTTGTAGACAGATCAAAAACTGGCAAAGCTGAAGAATTTAGAGGTGTATGTGTCAAAACTATTAGAGCAAATTCAAGAAACAAGTATCCCAAGATTGTGACCACAAAACTACTGATCAGGTTTTATGTCTTATGATCAGTATTCATTATTGTTATTCTTTAAAGTATAGAAAGGATTATACTCGTATATATTATTCACTTTACAATTTTTAAGGAGTTCTTTTAAATCAGAAGCTCACTGGGAAGGTGCAGGATAGGAGAAGAGAATCACAGAAAAGCTGACCAAAAAGTTTGTTTCAAACCTAAATTTTGGTGTTCTGCTCAAGGACAGCAGATTGTACTAAGAACAGAAGGACCCAGAGCTCACGTGCTTATATGCCTCCACCATCTCCACCAGAGGGCCTGTGGTTCCTTCTTCTAGCTGGTTGCACCAGGCCACTAGTCTTTGTACCCCTGCTTCAGGCTGCCTGCAGCTCACTGGCCTCTACTCTGGTCCCTGGAGCCCACTGAAGCCCACAGTCTGGCCACCCCAGGCCTGCATCAGGAGGCATCTAATGTTGGTCAACACTGCATGGATTAGAATCTTTCAGTGGCCCGTCATCACCTACAAGATGTGGCTGGTGCTCTCTGCTGCCACCATGGCCTGGCAGAGGCTCTCTCCCTGCCTGGAGTGCCACCTCATGGCCCCAACCAGTGGGTCCTCCTAGGAGAACCCAGATGGCAGCTCCTGCAGCAGTGAGGACTTTGGAGCTCCCGAGTCAGAGCTGAGCATCCTCTTCTGGCCTGTACAGCTCCCTGTACTACCACTGTGACACGTAGGGATGGATGGACACGTAGCTGGTGACATGGTCCTGCTCCCAGTAGGCTCAGAGGCCTTCAGAACCAGAACCATCCTCCAGTCATCTTTTTCCCATGGGTGACGTTCAAAATGTCAGCCAATTGGCACTCTGTAGGCAGCAATAGATCAGAGTGGCCCTAGGATGGAGCCAGGTCCTGCAGATGGCTTCCCCACTGCCCACCTGCAGGGTCCTAAGAGGCCAGGCAGCTGGGGTGGAGAAATGGGAGACTCAGGATAGAATGTATTTTTCAACATTTTAGCAACTGGCATGGTCACTGTATATCAATATCATACTCATCTTCTTTATTTTCTGAGGGACAAACTGCTATGCCTGGCAGTAGGTACTTCATACGTATTTACTGAAAAAAATGAAACATTTATTAAGTTATAGTTGGAATCCTTAACCATTTTCTCAATAATAATTTGGACTCTGGAGTAAATTTCTTCATCTAAAAGTAAATTTGTTAATAAGTGGGCATATGATCCAAGTTGGTCCAATAGGACTCAGACGTGTGCTTTTGCGTAAACATCCCAACCCCTTTAGTCTCTTCAATCTCCCCTGTGCCAGGCTAGTAACAGGAGCTGCCTTGCCCCTGTGAGGGGAAACCTGTTGGGAAGGTAGCACAGGGCCACAGAATCAGGACAGAGAGAGAGAGAGAAGAGAGAGACCTTTAGATCCAGCCATGCCTGAAGAGCCCCGCCCTTCATGTTTCAATTAAATGGCCCAACACATTCCATTTCTTTCACTGGATATTTTAACTTGGTTTGTTTTTTCATGTATGTTATTAAGTTTCTTTTGTGGAATTTTTGTTCTTTTGTTTGGTCATTTTCAACTACAAGTCCAACCTAATTCAGGTAGAAGGATGAAATTACACTAGACAAAACACAAGTAAGTTTCTATTGGTGAGTCTCTTAACTTTTCCCGTCTTATGACATTTTGCTGGTTTATTTTGGTAACTCACCTTCCACCAAGGACAACATTTGATAGATTGATAAACTTGGGAAAGTCCAATGTGTTCATGACAGGATAGGCATGAATGGGAACAAGCAAAGTTTCATCTCCCTAAAATTAATGAGAAAAAAGCCAAGTTCAACATTCTGAAAAATGTAATTTTTAAAGATAGACTTGTAGATTCATTTTCTATTTATCATTAAAAATTTTTCCTTAGGAAACTTCATTGCTTAATTACAGAATTAGAAAATATTGAGTTTCCTCAGTCATAAACAAAGCGTAGAAAATTTTAAGTGCACTAAATTGAAATGATGTTCACTATTATCTAAGAATGCTAAAGACAACAATGCCCTCACATAGATATAAAAATGGTAATCTATCTGCTTCCATTTCAAAAAAATTAAGAAAAAACACTTATTGGTGGCCCAAGAGAAAGAGAAACCAGCATAGACTCATCTGATCTAAGCAGGACAGTGAGCAATTTACTGGTAAGAGGGCATGGGAACCTGCTTCCACTAGTGCAGAACGTGCGACCTTGAACGAGGTATGATCTTTAACCTCTCCAGACCTGCTTCTTCCTTCACAAAATGAAGATAATTATGCCTTTCTTTAAAAGTGTCTTTAAAAATTAAAGCAGATTATAACCTTAAAAATTAGAAGTACTGCATAAATATGAGGCATATTATTAAATATTACTACAAGTGGCAGGAAACATGCCCTGGTACTCTGTACAATGCCTAGTCTAGGAATTTTTCTTCTGTGGAGTACAGAATATTCCTTCTGAAAACAGTTTTCTGTTTTCATTTTTAGACTTTAAAAAAAATGAAACAAAAATAACTATGTTTCTTCATGTTCTTAAGGAAATGTGCTCCTTGATCTAAAATTATTTGAGGTGTCTTGGGTCTAAGTCCCTTTCTCTCTGCCTAGGGAGAAGGATCTCATATATGATGATGTGAGTCGATGAGACAGTGATATCAATTTGTAAAAATTAACTTTGCAAAGTTTTATGACTTTTAAAAAAGGAAAATCAAAGTAAAATGCTAAGTCACTTTATTGTACAGATCTTAAGAAAAAGCATTGCTTGCAAAGGAAAAAGGAAACTTCACTACTAAACTATATTCTTGCATTTTAGTTTTGAAACATTAAGATGGCACTTAACTTTTAGGTTTTTTAAGCTCCAACATTCTTTGCCATATGGGTAAAGGGAGGGGTGACAGTGACTAGTTTAAAGAAAGAATTGATAACACATAGAGCTGGCCATGGCTAGAGACCAAAGGGTGAATGAGGAGACCTAGAAAAGGCTTCTAAGAGCTCCACGTCCCACAGGCCCCAGGGCCTCCTCTGTGGACATTTCCACACAAGACATGAGCCAGTTGCCAGTGTTTATAATCATAATTTGGGTGGTTGTTAACTTCTCAGTCCAGCACTTAAAGGAGTACGTTAAAGTGGTGGTGCACAGTGTCTCTTGAGGCTGCCCAGGTTCTCAGTACCCAACACCTTCCTGGCTGGCATGCATGTCCCTGGGTAACACCCCTTCCACACCAGTCAGACCTGCTACCTGAGGAACACCCGTGCAGGGCTGAGAAAACTCGGATTGATCCCTCCACTTCTCTTTCTTCCTCCTTTGAGGATACAAGTGTTGACTCCTGCCCCCCCCATACACACACACACACACACACACACACACACACACACACACACACTAAAAAGTAACCTTAAGACACTTACCTTGCAGTGAAGGCGGATGCAGTCATAGTAGTATCGCCACTCGTCAGGAGAAAATGTAATGGTGACCATGAGGGACAGGCCAGGGATGAGGCGGTGTTCCTGGAAGGCAAGTGAGCTCTTGTGGGACACTTTGCAGGCCTCTCTGGTTGCAGCACTGTGAGTGACAGCAGTGGGCACCGCCCTGGCAGGCCCGAGACGCAGAACACCCCGCCCAGCAAAGCCACTGCTCGTAGGAGACAGCAGGTGCCCCAAGGACGGATGCTTACCTTTTTCACATAGCTGATCTGGAAGTATTTTGTTTGTGGGGGTAAAATATGGACATGTGTGTCTTCATCAGAAACATTGACCAGGTGCTGTGTGAAAGAGATGCATTTAGAGTCAAAACACTGTTCACTTATGTGCATACTCATCCCATTTATTTGTACCTCTCCTTGCTCCGAAAGGGATTTGAAGAGTATATTGTTTGGTATGGTACTGGGGATCAAGCCCAGAGCTTTGAACATGCTCAGCAAAAACGCTGCTACTGAACTACATCTCCAACCCTTTTTTTCCTTTCTGGTACTGGGGATTGAACCCAAGGGCAATCTACCTTTGAACTACATCCCTTTTTATTTTTTAAATAGGGTCTTGCTAACTTGCTGAGACTGACCTCAAACCTGTGATCTTCCTGTCTCAGCCTCTCAAGTACTGGGATTATAGACATGCACCATATTTTTAAACATTTTTTTTTTTGTGGGGAGAGTTAGTATTGGAGACTGAACCCAGGGTCGTTCTACCTCCAAGCTACACCTCCAGCCATTTTTTTAGTTTTTATTTTGAAACAAGGTCTCACTAAGTTGCAAAGGGTCTCACTTAATTGCTAAAATTGGCCTTGAATCTTCGATCCTCCTGTCTCAGTCTCCCAAGTATTGGGATTACAAGTGTGCACCACCATAACTGGCTCATTTTTTTTTTTAACTATTGAAAAGACCTGAAATACATCATATACCATTTAAAGAACAATAAAATAGACTCATGTTCCTAAAACAATACTAGAGCCCACAGCCCCCTGCCTTGTCCTTCATCTGCCTCTTCCGTCCTCAGTGAGTACCTGTGCACTCTCAGATGAACTCAGTCTAGTTTTGAGGTTCACCTGAGCTGAGGGGCTAGCCACCAACTCTCACAGTCTCTCTAGTCACATGCCACTGGCTCTGGGGCCAGGGGACAATTAGCCTGTCAGAAAATCAGGATAAGAGTGTGACTGGGTCAAAGGAAAGATGGTTCTCTGACAGTGACAGGAAAAGGCCACCTCTGAGGGGCAAGATCATCTGGAGGATAAGTTAGTGGAGGACAGAGAAGTGTTTCTTCTGCTTGAGATGGAAGCAAGAACTTTGGGTTCTGGAGAACTGGGCTTTGCCTGGGTCAGGAGAGAGTGAAGAGGCCTCTGGTTTCAAAAATCTAGGCCAGAGGCTTGGATTGCTGTTGGGGCTTCCGAGGGCCTGTTGCCTGAGACCTCATGGTCATTGAGGCCCTAAGTTAGACTGTAGACATTATCTCCTGAGGAGACTACAGTGGTGTAAGAAATGGCTATTTGTTACATTCTTAAGTGCCACAATTCTGACACTGATTCGTTGTATCTTCTCTTCTCTTAGTATACTAAAATCCTAAAAATAAAAGTTTCCTAGGCCTCTCATAACTTCCAAGAAGTTCTTCAGAGGGGACAGTCTTGGTGAAGGCTGGGTTCCCAGGGGCCCAACACACACAAGTGATTCTTTCAAAGAGACTGGAAGGACAGGTGTACCAGGCCCATCACATGGCGGGATGCAGCTGGGGATAAAGAGGTTCCATGAGCCTGTTACACTTGACAAAGACCTCTGATTTCATGCTGGTCATGAGGAAAGGACTGCAGAAGCTCCAGGGAGAAGTGGGAGCAGAAGTAGTTCTATCATTTGTCATTTGCTTAAAAGTCATTCAGCAAGGACAGTGCAACAAACAAGGGTGTGTGAACTGGTTGTAGTGTGTCCCCACTGGGGGAGGGGAGTGGTTAACCTTAGAGGAACCAGCAATCTGCACTCTGGGGGCACTTAATGAGCACTGAAAGGTCCTCATCAGGTGTTCACAGTCTAGAAGCAGCAACTAGAAAGCTTCAGTGATGTTTACCAAAGTGGGTGCTGGAGGGGCTCCTGATTAGCAGGAGTGGCATTTCCACTCTTGAACAAAGGCATATGAGAATCATGAGAGCCCAAGTCCAATATGCTTGAGAATGACACTCAAAAAGCCTAGGACTCCCTTAGGTCCTGTGTTTTGCACTTTGCTAAAAAACCTCTGTCAGCCAGTTGCAGCATTCACTGTTAGCAAAGCTCCCTACCAGGAGCTACAGCTGGGACTTCCTGGAGATTACTAGTATAATTATCTGTTTTGCATGCCTGCTAATAACTGTTTATATGTGTGGCAGAATTTCTCCTTGAATAGATTTAGTATATCTTATTCAAAATGTTTGGGACCAGGAATATTTCAGGTTTTAGATTCTTCTGGATTCTGGAATATTGCATATACAGAACAAGACATCTTGAAGACAAGACCCAAATCCAAACATGAAATTCAGTTATGTTTCATATATGCCTTATGCACATGGCCTGGAGGTAATTTCATACAATATTTTAAGTAACTTTATGCATAAGGTAGTTTCATTTCATGCTGTGGAATTTTCCATTTGTTGCATCATGCCAGTGCTCAAAAAGTTTTAGATTCTATAGCGTTTGAGGTCTGGGGCTTTCAGATGAGGGTTGCCACTCCTGTTCTCATTTATACTGCAGCAGACTGTCTGGTAGTAAGACCTGGGGGAGGGGACCTATGATTTCCATTTCTTACAAGGCCAGACTATCAATATCTACTCCAAAATAGAAGTCACTTCACTGATTTAGATCAGTTTGCAACAAGCAACATCATGGGCAAAAGAACAGAGGTCTGTCCTCAAGGCTGCTGGGCTGCTTCAGTGTTCTGGTATCTGGAATGGCCCCAAGGGAGACAAGAACAAGGGCTCCTGAGCCTGGATACCTAGCAGCACCTGTTGGAAGGGGGTTAACTCAGACTTTGATTTAGAAAAATAAAAATACCTGACCCATCTTTCAACTTGATGGTGGCAGAGCAAATAAAAATACACCTACTATCCCTCTCAATTTGAGAGTGGCATGTTAGAATTCATGAGATGATACCTGTATGGTCAAGTGAGTTAAAAAAAATAGCAATAAGAAAACACTAGATTATTAACTTAAAGAAAAAAACAGCATAAATCTCATAATGAATAATATATCTTTTTCTAAAGATACATTATTTGGCTATGGTTTCCAATATTCACCTTTAAATGATTCTTGATCTGGAATTATTCACTTGGACCAAAAGAGACATAACAAACTCAAACAAAAATTTAGATACTTAGGTAAAAGAAGTAGAGGAAGAGGAAGAAAAATTTCAGCTTCTACTGGAGATTTGAAATAAAATGGGAACTAGTCAACACTGAAGGATTGGGAACATCATTTCCCATGGCAGATGGCAGAAAAGGCCACCAACAGACTAAAAATAGTGAAGAAAAAGAAATCCTTCTTTGGATAAGGTCTTTTTTTTTTTTTTGAGACAGAGTCTTTATATGTTCCCTTTGCTGGTCTTGAACTTCAGTGGTCTCCAGCAATCCTAAGCCTCCCAAGTAGCTGGGACTACAGGCACATGCTACCATGACTGGCTCAGCTGGAGGTGTGGTAATACCTGATTTCAAATTATACTACAGAGTTATAGTAACAAAAACAGCATGGTATTGGCATAAAAACAGACACATAGACCAATGGAACAGAATAGAAGGTCCAGAGAAAAATCCTCACACTTACAGCCAGTTAATTTTTGACAAAGGAGCCAAAAACATATTCTGGAGAAAAGACAGGTTTTTCAGAAAAGGGTACTGGGTAAACTGGATATGTAGAAGAATGGAATTAGACCTATATCCCTCACTCTGTATAAAAGTCAACTCAAGATAGATCTAGTAAAGATCCCAAATTTTGCAATTACTAGAAGAAAGCATAAGACCAACTCGCCAGCATATAGGCACTAGTAGATACTTCCTCAACAAGACACCCAAAGCTCAGGAAATAAGAATGAGAATCAATAAATGGGGATGACATAAAGTTTAAAGGCTTCTTGAAGCAAAGGAAACAAACAAGAGTCTGAAGAAAGATCCTGTAGCATGGTAGAATATCTTTACCAGCTACTCTGATAGAGGACTAATATCAGACAAGGAAGTTTATTTATTTATTTTTTTTAGTTTTTTTATTGTAGTAATTCGTGCAATATAGCATACATCTTTGTTAAGTACGAGTTGTTGACAACATATTTGCACACAGTTCTCATTTGACCCTTTCCCCAATTCCCACACCAATGCCCTCCCCTTCCCTCCCCCTCAGGTTCACTTCGGTGAGTGACCTTGATATGATTGTGTAATTACATCATGGCTTTAGGGCGTCCCTCTGCCCCCTGCATCCACTACAATTAAATCAACTTCGTTGCTTATCGAGGGTCTCTCCTTTTCATCTGGAGACCCTCCTATGCCACATCCCCTCCCTAGCATCCACATATTAGGGAGAACATATGCTTCTTAACTCTTTGTGACTGACTAATCTCACTTAACATAATGTTTCCCAGTTGCATCCATTTCCCTGCAAAGAAAATGATTTTATTCTTCTTTATGGCTGAGTAAAATTCCATTGTGTACATATCCCATAGTTTTGTAATCCATTCATCTGTGGTTGGACATCTTGGCTGCTTCCATAGTTTGGCTATTGTGAATTGAGCTGCTATAAACATAGATACACATGTATCGGTCTGATAATTTGGTTTCCATTCTGTTGGGTATATACCCAGTAGTG
>PVLC010008562.1:0-57543 GCA_004027655.1 Graphiurus murinus | reverse complement strand
TACACAAAGTTACAGTATTTAATCAACGCAACAGCCCTGAAAGGCAAATCGATATGTTACCCCTTTTTCCCCGCGACAGAAGTCTCAGGAGTGCTAGGATGCCTAAGGACATAAGGCAAGCAAGTGATGGAGCTGAAATTGAACCAGGATCTCTGTCCTCCAAAGCCTTTCCTAGGGGCTACAGTTCATGGGAGGCAAAAAATACCTCTCAACAAAGATCTTCTTAATGTCTGAGTGATGGTGTGGTCCTGGCTGTGACTAAGACCCACTACCACAGTTCATGCAGGGCATGAAGAGGGAAGGCAGAGAGGTGGAAGCAGGTGGAGAGGCTAGGCTTTCTGCAACCCAGCAGGCTGAGAGCAGGGGGGGGGGGGTCTCTGTTGAGGAGCACAATCCCCACACAGCCCAGCCTCCTGCACTCTGGATTCAGCAACACAGGCCATGCCGGTGGGTATGCGGGTCCCTCTGGTGCTGTTATGACTGGGTGGGAGACAGTGGGAACAACCAGCAGGGCTTCATCCTGTTGCCCTGAGACCAAGCCAGGACCCTCACCTCAGGATTCTCTGAGCTTCTCAGCCTGGCCTGGTCTGGCACATTAACTATAAAATACAGTAATCAAGATATCTGGAACGTCTGCTGAGTGTCGGAAGCTGGGGCTGTTAGGTGCTATCCGTATGTTGTTTCTCACTTAATCCTCACAACCACTCTAAGAGGTAGGTGCTATTGTTATACCCATTTTACAGAAGAGAAAGCTGAGGCACAGAGAAGACAAGAATTCTGCACAAAGTCTCACACACACTGGTGAATGGTCAATGGTGGAACTAGCATCCACACACAAACGGTCTGGGTCCACAGCTCTTGCCCTCAGCAACTTCCTGCCTACCACAGTTCATGTAGTGTGCACCCACACCCAGACTCCTCTCCAGACTGCAGGACAGGGCAGATCTGATCTATATATCTGGCATAGCATGGACTCTCTGAATGTTGTTATATCTGATTAATTATCAGCCTCTAAGAGCTATCACTGTCACTGCAGATAGAGAACAGACAAAATAAATCACCTGGGGGTGGGGTGCAGTGCAGAAAGCAGGGCTAGTGCCTTACTTGCTGGGATGCTTTACCCCAGTCCATCTCCCAGGAAGGGCAGCAGAAAGGGGTTGCACCCTGCCTTGGCGGCCACAGCACAGCAGTAAAGCCCCTCCCTGGAAGCCTCTGTCCTTCAGAACAGAACCCTGCCTAGAAGCAAGAAGTCAGATGCTTTGGCTCCTAGAGGCCCTGTTCTCCAGGCCACCCCTCCCAGGGTTGCCCTTAGCAGCTACCTCCTCAGAGATTAGACTTTCCCTTCAAGAATTTGAGGCGGTGCCCCCCCCATTCCCAAATTATCTGACACCTTAAAGCAATCAGAATTAAGTTGGAAGGTCTCAGGAGCCTGGAGTAATTGAATCTATTAAATAGATGCTCTAGGCTCTGTCCTAAGGGAGCAAAATCTGGAGGTGCAGTGCTATGCAGAAATAAGACAGCTCTTCATGTCTCTTCTTGCAGAGGCCATGTGTGTGTGTGTGCACATGCACACAGGACATGGGAGAGTCTGGGTTTGTGTGCCAGTACACACGTGCATGTGCGTGTGTACTCATGAGTATGTATGCACACGGGATGTGGTGGAACCAGGGGATGGTGTTCCAATACACACATGAGGGTGTGTATGTATGCACATGGAACACAGGGGAGCCCGGGATCTGTGTGCCAGTACACGAGTATGTGTGTGTACTCATGAGTATGTATGCACACAGGACACGGCAGAGCCAGGGGTGTAGGTGCCAGTACATGAATATGTGTGTGTGCACGTGCATAAGCATACATACACATGGGATGTGGAGTGTGTGTGTGTGTGTGTATGCACATACGTGTGCATAAATGGGAGGTGGCAGAACCAGGGGAACCATGTGCCAGCACACATATGAGTGTGTATGTGTGAGGTGGCCCCGCAGCAGGCACGGGTCTGCATGAGAATGTGCTGATACATGTGTGTCCTCTAAGGGATTCATGAATGTTTACACTCAACTCAAAATTCTTGATGGGTTTTCCTACTCATGGCTCCCCTAGCTGACACTTTAAGTTTATGCCTTTGGCTTTATCAAAAAGCCACTCCAGAAAGTTATATGAAGAATATTATAGTAGGCTGTGGTTAAGCATTGCATTTTTTTTTTTTGATAACTATGCTATACAGTGACCTTGAAGGAGTTGCCTGAGCTTTTCAGATTTAGCTCCAGGAACAAGGTCATCTCTACTGAAACAATGCCACACAGAAAATCCCACATGCCTTCCCCACCACCTGTCCAAATCCTGCAAAGATGAGATATTTGATATGAATTTTAATTCTTCACATTGAATTTGAGGCATCTGCAAATACAGCAATGGTTTGTGAGGGAGGGTGAAGGAGACCCTCACACCTGTCACCTGAACTTGAGGACACCAGTGCCAGGCCCCTTGGCAAGACCAGTTCATCCAGGAAAGGAGCTTAGCACTTCGGCCCCTTGTCACTTTCAATGTGGAGTCTTAATATCCTGTATATCTAAGATTTACTGCATGTGGGCCACCTTTCATCAGTTTTTAGAAGCAAAGGGATATGAATAATAAATGACTATCTATTCAGATGGGGCCCCACCTGGTGGTTTGGCATTATGACCTTGCAGTCTGAGGAAGGTGATTCAAATCAATCAGACATTGACTAGACGGGGGTCTGGGCTCAAAGGCCGATGCAGGGCTGCGGTGGCTTTAGCAGGAGTCAGGTGCAGGCTGCTTTCAGGGAACTTTCCGTCTGGCAGAGGAGACAGGGAGAAATAGCGACTGTACCAGCATCCAGGTACTGGTGTGCCAAGTGCTGGGGGGGGGTGGATGCCCAGGAGAGGCAGTCAGGGGTAGTAGAAGGAGGAAGGTCATTAGGACAAGCCTTCCCTATGAATAAAAAATGAGAATGGTTGAGTTGGGCCTTGAAGGATCAGTAGGATTTTGATAGGCTGATAGGAAAGGAGGAGGGCTTAACTGAGATTCTGTGATTGGCCAGGTACTGGCTCATTCAAGACAGAGGTGGACGTGAGCAAAATCATGGAGACAGAAGAGTACGTGACCAAAGTGGAACCAGTGTGGTGGCACAGGATAGTGATTGGGTGTGGCAGCAGATGGGCTTAGAAAGTTAAGATAGAGCTGGATGACTTGTCACCCTGCACACCAGGCTGGGGATTTGGGATTCTTTCCTATAGCCAATGGGGAAACACTAAAGAGTTTGAAGTAAAAAAGCAACTGCCCAAATGCAATCTTTAAAAAGGTATAGTTAGGAGGAAAATGGACAATGGGAGGAGACAGAGCTAGCGGTACTGGAAACTGCTAGATGGTTATTAGGAAAGGTGGGGTAAAAGGGGTGAAATTAGTAGGGGTGGGAACAAAATATCTATTTATCCCAACTTGGTTAAGTATATAATTCTATGTGCACAGGCTGGATCACTATGGGGAATTTTGAGATTTATGAGATGGATAACCTTTTGAGTACCAGGACAGGGATGAGCAAGCCCTAAAACAGAGCCTCTTCAATGTCAGTGGGTAGACATCAGGACAAGTCGGTGTCAGTGGCCAGACTTCCCCTCTGTCTGTGATTAAATAAGATAAATAGGCATATGGATGTCTTTGACAAGAAATGTAGGGTAACCACTAATAGAACTAAAAATAACATTTCTGTTTTCCAAATCACTGGTGAAAATAATAACAAATAATCTACACACACACACACACACACACACACACACACACACACACAGTGTCCGGGAAACACAGGACTCATAAAACATAAAACAAGGTAACAGGAATAAAATCAAATATAATTGTTATGAAATGAATATGCATAGAGAGCCACTGGTCTTGGATTATATGTAACTAGCATTTGTTAAGTATGTGCTCCTTGCCAGGCACTCCTCTCTGTATTTTGTAAAAACAAATTTGGGCAACAGGATGATACAATGGAACTCTTCCAGTCTAGGTTCCAGTTGAAACACTGAGTTAATAGATATTGCATTTCAAATCAAAGTAGTATACACTGAGCAGGATTTGGAAAAGCCTGGATCTGTGCCATTAGCTGACACCTATCTCTGGTACATACAAAATATGGGAAAGCCAGGTGTTGTGGCACACACACACATAATCCCAGAACTGGGAGGCTGGAACAGGAGAATCCCAGATTCAAGACCAGCCTCAGCAACTTAGTGAGACTCCATTTCAAAATAAAAAATAAAATAGGGCTGGGGTATAGCTTGGAGATAGAGAGCCCCTGGGTTCAGCCTTCAGTATGGGGCGTGGGGGGTTAGGGAGACAGAGAGAGGCTATAAAGAAGGGTTGTGTTGTTGGAGGTTTGGAAGGAATTCTAGAAAGTGCCCTTAGGGTTGAATGATTGGGCGAGGTGAGGGGAGCTATTGCCTTCACCTCAAATCAGAGAGTGAGGCTTTACAGAGACCCCTAGGACAGCTTAGTCTGTGGCTCAACTGGGCCACAGCAGGCAGGCAGCTGATTCACACTGACAAATACAAAGAGCAGGTGGCAGCTGGCTGCCCTGATGGTAGAGAGGGTAGTGCTGGATCGGCCTGGGCAAATGACACAAGAGTGGGCAAATGACACAAGAGTGACTCCATGGACTGATGTAGGTCCCAGCACAAGAGCCAGATGTAACTGGATTACATCAAGGCCAAGAGGACTCCCTTGTGAGAGAAGGTGACACCAGGGGAGGGGGCAAGCACAGGTTTTCCAGGGCCTGAGAAAGGAACCAGAGGAAGAGCTGTGGAGAGAGAGCATTGCCCACATCAAAGGGTCTCCAGGATCCTACAAATGCTCCCCAATGACACAGGAGGCCCAAGAATGCACAGCACCCCAACTGAATAGTCATCAAAGAATGGTCTCAGCCTTCCTCTCCCCCTTCCTGCCTCCACTGTGGACCCTGGGAAGGGTCAGCTAGTCAATTGCACGCTGGACCCTCTCCCTCCAGGCTGCTTCCCTGTAGCACACTTTATTGGGCAAGAGGAGTTGGTGTGATTCTTACATTTCAATATTTTAAAAAAATTAAATAGAACAGATTATCATAGGACACCTTTGGTTACCTGAAAATGCCCAGAAAAGTCCTATGACTTACCATAAATTTCATCTAATTTTAGGAGTGATAACAGCCCCATAGGAGAAATTTAAACAGATCATGGGGTCACCAGATAAATGGATAAAGAAAATGTGAGATATATATATATATATATATATATATATTCTCACACATTGGAGTTTTATTCAGCCATAGAGAGAAATGAAATTATGTCACTTGCAGGAAAATGGATGGAACTGGTGAACATCATGTTAAGCAAAATAAACCAGACTCAAAAAGTCAAGGGTATATGTTTTCTCTCTTATGTGGAAGTTAGAGAGAAAAAAAGGAAAGAAAAGAGATCTCATGAAAATATAAGGGAGAGCAGTACAGTAGACGAAAGAAGATTAGGGGGAAGGAGGAGAAGGAAAGGAGAGGTACTAGGGAATGAAATTGACTAAATTATGTTATTTGTGTGTACAAATATTCACAATGAATCCCACTCTCATGTATAATTATAATGCATCAATAAAAAAATTTAAAATAATAAAGAGACTATGGGAGACAAAAATAAGGTTCATTTTATGATGACATCTCATGAGTCATGCCTGTTCAACCTAATTACACATGGTTCCTCTCATTTAATCCTCACCATTACACTATGAGGTAGGTCCTACCATTATCCCCATTTTACACATAAACAAAAGGGCATATATAATCTTCCTAGAGTCATGCAGATAGTAAGTGACAGAGTTCAAGTTCAAACTCAGGGAGAGCCAGGCATAGTGGCACATGCTTGTAATTCTAGTACTTGGGAGGCTGAGACAGGAGGATTGCAGGTTCGTGACCAGCCTCAACTTAGTGAGGCCCTCTGCAACTGTTTCAAAATACAAAATTGGTCTGGGAGTATAGCTCAGAGGTAGAATGCCCCTGGGTTCAATGCCCCTGCCCCATACAAACACAACTCAGAAAAGAGTTCTACAGGCTTAACTACCATCCTGTAGAGAAAACCAAATAAGTGCCTTAGCTCTTGACTTTATTTCTGTTTCAGAAATCTAACCAAAGGGAACATGCAATGAAGTAAAAAGTTGATGCACACCAGGCATGGTGGCACACACCTGTAATCCCAGTACTTGGGAGGCTGAGACAAAAAGATCGCAGGTTGGAGACCAGACTTAGCAACTTATTGAGACCCGGTTTCAAAATACAAAATAAAAAAGGCCTGAGAGTGTAGATCAGTGACAGAACACCCCTGGGTTCGATCTCCAGTATCCCCCCAACACACAGTTGATGCACAAAGATAATCATCAAAATTTTGTTTCTAATAGGGGAAATTAGCAGGGTAGGGACAAAATGTCTATGAACTGGGACTTGGTTAAGTAAATAATTCTATGTTCACATAATGAATCACTAACCATCTTTTATGGGGAATTCTGAACGACAGAGGAACAGGCTTATGAGGTGGGACACACAGTTGTAGGGAAGTATAATGTCCTATATGATTGTTCTCACAAAAAATTTTCCCAGGTTGAGAGAGATACAATCTAGTGCCATCAGCTATGCCACCCTAGAGACCATATCCTCCATTCCCTGAGTCCCTCCTTCCAGATTCTTGGACCTCCTCTTAACTCTAGCTTTTGACTCCTGAGACCTCCTAGTGATTCCTAAACAGCACAGACCACATACCCACGCCCCAGTAGACAATAAGCACATGCTGTCGCTGCACAATGGATTTGGCAAATAAATACAATTTTAAAGTCATGCAGGTTGAAGTATTTTAGTCACCTACTGCATGTAGGCACAAGAAACGTCTGCAGTTCTCAGTCTGGATATTTATTTTGGAGGGGAGCAGGGAAGTCAGGAAGGATGCTTGATCTTAATACCTTCTCTTCATCTAGCTTACTCTGTACCATTTTGAGGCATTTGCTAAGTGTCTTCTGAGAAGGGAAGGACAGTGTTCCTGACCTGGGGCAGTTCCTGTTCCTAGCCAAGTCCTTCTGCCTGCTCTCTGCCACCCCCAACCAAGCCCAGCTCTCCCAGTGGCAGAGGCTGGGGTTTTAAATAGCAAGAGGGCTCCAGAGGCTGAGGCCTGGGCCCCTGTGCTTGGCCTCCAGGAGGGTTTGCTTTATTGGCATTATTGGATTTGTAGATAAGCAAAAAGGAATTAAGCTGATCAGGAAGAGAGGGAGAGAGCTCTCATTTGCTCATAAAGCAGGATTTATTTAGCAGAGCCCTCTCCTTTGTCAAACAGAGCACCATTTCCTTTATATCCTCCAGCAAAGGACATTTCGTTTTGTAACCTTTTAGAAAAGCCTGTGAGTTTGTGTTTTTGACCTGTTTCCCCCTCTTACCTAAGAAAACCAAGGTTATGTAAAATGTGAGATGCATTTTAAACAATCCTCCTCTGAATTCACAAACTAAGCTCTGTAGCTAGAGGAATCGGCCCCTGAAATGAAATTTAAAAGACTCACAAAGTGTATTACCTCCAACATACCATCTTTTCAATCTATGGCCCTTCCCTATGGCTGCTGCTGATCTGTGAACATCAGACTCTAAAGCTACCAGGTCACCGAACATGAAGAGATCTGAAAAGTGGTGGTATATGATTGGAGCCAAGCTATGCTACCTTTCTGGCTCAGTTTTCTCATCTCTGAAATGAGGGTAAATGTTCCAAGACCTATAGACACAGAGAACATAGAGGAAAGGCTGTGGTTTCGGCTCTGTCACTCATGTGCTATGTGACCTTGAGTAAGTCCCCTCTCTGTGCCTCATGAAAATCAGGACAATTTCTAAGGCTCCTTCCAACACTAGCTTTCTCAGATACTTTGACTCTACGGAAGGCCTGTTAGCGGCTGAAAGAAGAACTTTGTAGTTTGCTCAACTCTACAGTGAAAATAGAATTCTTATAGAAGAAATACAGGGTAGCGAATACAGGGAAGACTTAGGAGAGCTGAATTCTGTCCCCTCAGGCTGTGAATTCACAGGGGACCAGGGACCACTCTCCCGAGATCACCTTGGTTTCCTCACGGTTGAAGGAGGCAGCACGTGCCTCACCTGCTGCACAGGGTGTGTGATGCTAAACCAGGAGAAGGAATGTGAGCCTGCAAATGCTGTCAAAGTCCAAAGCACCACAGACATGTGACAACACTTAGTAATTAGAGCTCCCACTCATGAGCCCGTGCGTAGGACCAGCACTGTGCTAAGTGCTTACTTGTATTACCTCATTGATTGCTCACAGCAACCCTGAGAAGCTATTACACAGGAGGACTCAATACGCGGTGGGTGGTCACAGCACAAAGTTTTACAAAGCCTCAGCCAAAGCCTGGGCCATGGGGCCACTGCCCTTCACGATGACAATGAAAACAGGTGGCACAGCTGCTGCTGGGCTCCAGGAGGGAGGGGAGAAGGTGGCTTCCCCCTCGGCATTGCTGAGCTCTGGCTCAGGAGGAGGAGGTATGCAGGGGTTTCTGGACTTTCTCAGGTGGGATCATACCCCAGGCTGGTGGGCCAGGTGGGGCAGCAGCCCTCTCAGCCCTGTCCCACACCTTTGGATCTGACCCTGCCTCCTGGTCCTAATCACAGCTCGCTTCCCCTCCCTGTCTCTGTGTCTACCCTGCAGCCATTGTGTGCTTCCTGCTACAGCTCTTCCGGGTTCTGCCTGGCTGGCAGGCAGTGGGTACCTTGGAGACAGAGGCTCAGCTCAGCAGAACAAAACCCCCAATTGGCTCTGTTCCAGGTATCATTCACATCAGAACTTCTGGGGTCTCTTTAGGGATGAATGGGCTGGGCCAGGCCTCAGTTGGCCAGTGGGCCTGGTCCTTGGTGGTGCACCCCTAGTCATATTTTTTATTTGGAGACAGGGTCAGTCTGGCAAAGTTGCTAAGGTTCTCACTAAGTTACTGAGGCTGGCCTAGAACTTAAGATCCTCCTGTCTCAGCCTCCCAAGTACTGGAATTACAGGTATGCACCACCATGCCCAACCCACCCTCTTGGCTCTAACAGACTTTGGGATCTTCACATGGCCCTCAAGTGACCAGTCACTTGCTTATGTCATTTACCAACATCCTCACATCCTCACTGAAGATCCTATTAGTGTCTCATATGTCAGAAAACCTGGGATCTGGGTCTAAGTCCCTCGCCTCCTTTCAGAAGGTAGACAAGTCCTTTCCCAGTATTCTTGACTTCAGTGTATCAATCTGTAAAACTGAGGTGGGGAGCAGGGGGAATGGATTAGATTGGGTCTAAGGCCTCTAGTATCACCAGAGTTCCATTATCAAAGATCCCATCTGACAATTTACATAAAAAGGATGTATATTCCTCTGTTCCTCCCCAGTTGCCTTGAGAAAGCAGAGTAGAAGTTCTCAGACTCAGGATAAGGAGCAATGGCAGAGAGACACCCAGAAGATAAGTGGGAGATACAGGATGCACCCCGGTAAGTGGGACTCCCTCCATCCCCATGGAAGAGCAAAGGCAGTAAGGGCTTGTGAACAACAATGCAATGGAAAAATGAACACACAGGTCCTAGGAAAACTCTGAATGGCCAGTTAGTATATGGAAACACTGCTGACTTGATGCCTCCTCCTCCTGCTTCCTCCTCTAATGTTCAATCTGTCACCAGGTCCTGATGATGCTTAATCCTGCTCTCTTGTCTCCACTGCCACCACCCTCGTCCATGATAATCAGTGATGCATCAGGGTGGGCTCTGGAGCCAGAACTGCTGGTTTTGAACCCAGCTGTGCCACAGGCTCCCTTGGTGTATCCTGGAGGCTTACTAGTTAATATATGGAAACCTCTTGCAACAGGCTGTGTGAGTTAGCTCTTGTTATATAATGGTCTGCACCCCCTTTCCCTCTGGGCCACTCTGCAGTCTGTTCTCACATGGCAGAGGGAGTGATCTTTTCAGAATGCAAATCTGTCCTTGCACCTGCTGCTTAAAATCCTTCACTGGCTTCTCTTGCTCACAGACCAAAATTTTAAAAAGTGCCTACAAAGCTGATTAAGTTTCTGTTATCCAGCTATACTGGTCCTACTTTCAGACAAGCCACACTGTCTCTCTGTCCACCTCTGCCAATGCGCTCTACTGGGCCTGGACTCTATCTCCTATCCCCACCTTCCCAGGTCCAGGTTCTGCAGCTGAGCCTGAGGCTGAGATTCAGTAGGGATTAGAGCAGGGCGTGACTACCTGTGTTTCCTTAAAGTTCCTGAGGGGGGCATTAATAAATAGTCATTAGTCTACTACATTAGAAAGGAGGGCTCATGATATATATTCCAGCATACTGTACTGGGAATCCCAAGAAGACTTGAAGGACTCAAGGAAAAAATCAACTGAATCAGAAAGTGTAGGAAAGGTGCCAGATAAACAAAAAATGGTCAATAACACTTCTATATGAAATAACAATTATTTGCAGCTGGGCATGGTGGTGCATGCCTGTAATCTCAGTACTTGAGAGGCTGAGACAGGAGGATCACAGGTTTGAGGACAGCCTTAGCAAGTAGGGCGACTCTCATCAACCTAGCAAGACCCTGTTTCAAAAATAAAAATAAAATAGGGCTGTAGGATGTAGTTCAGAGGTAGAGTGCCCCTGGGTTCAATCCCCAGTACCGCACACACACAATAATAATTATTATTATTATAATTGTTTGCAAAACAAAATGATATAGATACCTCGTCTATAATGGCAAGAATACGTACAAAGTTTTAAAATAACATTGAGATGAATGTGATCCATATGAAGAAAATTATAAAATGTAATTGAGATTTACCAAAAGAACTTGAATAAATGGAGTTTCTAATATTTTAATTTTTTTTTTTTTTTGTACTGGGGATTGAACTCAGGGGCATTCTACCTCCGAGCCCTAATTTTTATTCTTTATTTTGAAACAGGGTCTCATAAGTTGTGGAGTGCCTCACTAGGTAGCTGAGGCTGGCCACGAACCTGGATCCACCGGTCTCAGCCTCCCAAATGCTGGGATTACAAGTGTGCGCCTCCACGCCCGGCTTACAAAGAGTATTTTAAAGATAGCATTTTTTTTTTTCTGATTGAGTGTTTGTTTCAAAGAAACAAAAGAAAAAAATTCAAAGAAAAATTCCAAAAGGATCTGAAACTTGATAATATCCAGGAATTTCTTAAGTGCCCATTTGGTTATGATTAAGGAGAGGAGGGCAAACCTCCAAATGTTTTGTGGATGTGGCTCTATAAGAAAGCCAAGGTTTGACCTGCTGCCTGGTGTGGATCACCAACTCCAGCTGTACGAGCATGCCTACCCTGTTTGGGCATCCTGAACCACTGCCCAGAATAGCCGGTTCCTAAATCCAACTCCCAAAGCAGTTGGATTATTGCTAGACTTAGGTGTTCACTTGGTACCTCGGTTAAGTGTCTTGAGGAGTAAATAAGCTAACAGGAGATAAATTGCTGCTTTTGAGTTAATGACTTTGGGAGAGTGAGCAGTGAGGGTCAGATCCCTATTGCAGAGAAAAGAATGGGAAGTGGACTCTGTAGGGAGCCTTGATCCTTGCCCAGAGGTGACAATCCTGCAGGTGCTTGCTCATTCCGAGAACAGGTAGAACCCATCTCCTGTTCTCCAGATTTGCCAGCCTAAGCAGGAAGCTGCTGAGGGGCCTGACTCTCAGGGAAAGCCACAGTCCTTCAGTGATCACCAACCCATTCTGCTGAGCACAACTACCCTGGATTGGCCATCTGTCCTCTGGCCCAGCATGTCAAATTAGGCACAAGGGCAAGGGATGGGGGTGATTAGGGAGTTGATGCTCTGCTTCCTTTTGCGCCTATTTCACACAATCGATGGGCCTCTTTTCCATGTTAAGAGCCAAAAAGAATGCCAAGTTCAGTTGACCTGTAAGGATGCTCAGGATTAGCACAACCCAGGATAAACTGCTCCCTTGTCTCTAATTCCTCTAGATTACCCATGTAAAGATTATCTGGAAGGAAAAAATAAACCAAAACAAAAGGACACAGGTAAGAAAAGCAAGGAAAATCTTGATAGTGATGATTAATGAGAAGAGGACCAGACCTAGTATATTAAAATATCAAAACAACATCTAAGACAGTTTGGCATGGACATGAATCTCACATGAAACTTCAATGGAAGAAAATAAGCAACTCAGAAACACACTCTAAAAACTTAATCTCTCTATAAGAATTTAAATGTTAATTACCAAAAAAAGAATAGTAAAGAACATGAGACTGCAAAATCGTTATGCCAAAAGTGTAAAATAACTGTCGTATGGTTATCTGGAGGAGGACAAGGAAAGGTACAGAACTCTGAGGTTGGTGTTATTGTGGTGGGGAGTTAGCATAGAGAAAGAGCAAAGAGAAGACAGAATGGCTCGGCAAAGCAGACCGTGCCCTGGATAAGAGGCCTGAGGTCTGGAGTCTAGCCACACTCCCTGCTGAGAGAGCTGAGGCTAGGCCTTCCCCCTTTCTGGGCCTCAGCCCAACACTTCAAAGATAAAAGATTAGTGCGGATGACTTCTAGTAGCCCTCTCAGCTAGGCCTCCTTGGGATTCACACTTCAAGAATCATTCTCCATTTCTGGGTTCTACAGCAGGACAAGACGGGAGCACAGAAAGAGCTTGGGTCATTCCTACCCCAAACTGCCAAGAGACCTCACAGGCCAGCTCTCAATATCAAGGCTGCTGCTGCAGCCGGCCCTGCTATCACAGATTCAGAGATGGATCAGGCATGGCACAGGCCTGGGAAGATCAAGGTGAGTGGAGGACACCCATAGATGCAGACGCAGGATGATCTCAGGTGGCACGAAGTCGGCCCAGCTGGAGGTGAAGGTACAGTGGGGTGCAGGGGGAAGAGTAAAGGAGTCTGGTGGGAACCAGGTAGAATCACAGGAGGCAGGAAGGTAGTGGGGTAGGGAGGGGTGGCCAGCCACATTGAGCACAGAATTCGCAGGAGATGAGGGGATTTGGAGAGGTCGTTTGGGGCCAGGGAAGCTGGTGGGAACCAGGGCCAAGCTGAGTATTTGGTCTTGGTTCTCTTCACAGTGGGAAATCGCTGGGGTTTGGTAGTGCTGGGGAAATGGTGTAGTCCAGCCTTACTTAGGAGGGAGATGACCACAGGTGCTGGATCAGGTTGTGGTGAAGCGAGAGGGAAGGAGAGCCGGTCAGGAGCAGGCTCTTCACTAGCCCAGGCCGGGTGGCAGATATGGCAGAAGGGCCCAGAATAAACACAGTTGAGGAAGCTCATGGGGCTGGAGGCAGGAGGACACATGTGGGGAAAAGCACAGTCTTAGGTGATAAATGCTAAGGCCAGACCTCTTGGCCTCCTAAACCTGGCTTCTGCTAGCTGTTACCTTGGGCTATTTCTTCTCTGCAAACTATTGGAACTGCCTAGGAATGTCAAAGGCTCACAGGATTGAATACATGAGAGCTCTTAGAACAGTAGACATCTGACAGGCTGAGTGTTCTGTGAGGGGGGTTGAGGATGATGTACACTGGCCAGGGCAGAAGCAGGGACTCCTCCGGGAGCCCAGTGGGAGGAGCCAGCAGGATTGAGCGAGGAGGTGGCTTGGATGTGCCACCTGCAATTGCTGAATGTTTGTGCCCCTCCCTCCACTCCAGACATAGAAATCCTAATTCTTCACATGGGGCATTAGGAAGTGATGCCTTTGGGAGGCGATTAGGTCATGAGGGTGGAGCCTCATGAATAGGACTCATGCCCTATAAAAAGAGCCCCCACCCCTACCCTCACCCTCGAGAGCACTCTTGGTGTTTTGCAGCCATAGCTATCTGAACTGACTGAGACACTAGGTTTCGGACACCACATTCCAGGTGGGTGGAAAAGCGCAGCTGAACTTGGTGAAAGGATCGGTGAGGAGGAAAAAGTCAGAGTCCTGAGCCCCGGGGAGGTGGAGGCTGAGGGACAGAGGATGAGGAGACTGCTTCAGGACAAGAGGCAGCAGGAGAGGAAGGGGGGCACTGACAGCCTTCAGAAGCAAAGACAAGGAGAAGGCACACTCCTCCAGGCAGGGGGTCTGCTGTACCCCAATATGCTTGGAACAAAGTAGGATTTCAATAAGTATTCCCTAAATGAAGAAATGAGGATAATTCTTCCTGTCATTCACTCCAAATATTTTCTTAGACACAAAGTAACAACAGTAGCTAACATTTATTAAATGCTTGCCACATGTCAGGCCCCATGCTAAAAGCTGTTCATACAGGTCTCATTTGATCTTTGCAGCAGCCCTACAGAAGAGATGCCATTATTATTCCCATTTTATACGCCAGGAAACAGGTTTCAAGAGGTGAAACAGCTTGCTGAGTTCTTATGGCTAGTAAGGAGGAGCTGGGGTGCGCCTCTGACACTAACCCCACAAGAAAGGAAGTAGGGGCACAGCTGGGCAGGTGACAATTCCCTATTGATGAAGATGACTGTGATTACCTCTTGTTGGAGGAGGGGAAGCCAGAGGTATGAGCTGGAGATGCAGGAGTTAGCTAGTGTCAAACTTTTGTGCTGCCTGATGCTGAGAGAATAGGAGCAGGTGAAGAAGAGGGTGGAGCCAGATTGCAGACTGGAGCTCAGAAACAAAGTGAGAGGGTGGAGTCCTGACTTTACTGGTGATGGTTATGTGTGTGCACACACACACTTGTGCATGTGGGGGATACAATGGGCTGTGTGGGTCACCCAGAGAGTGCAGGCAGGTCCAGACAGATCCAGGGTCCTCCTAGGGTGAGGGGAACTGGAGTGCATTTGCAAAGTGTAGGAGCTGCACACCTGGCAGGGGCTGAGCTCCTCCAGGTGGCTTCACATCCCTTCAAAGTGCTTTCATAAACCCTGCTGGAATCCTCAAACACCAGCTGTTATCATGCCTCTCCCATATGCAAGCTCTGTGGCCCAGGGGCCTGCTCTGACTTGCCCCCTGTTGCATCCCCAGCACCTGCACAATGCCGCACATTGTGAAGAAGGGACACGAAGAGTCAAGATAGGCGAGGCTTGCCCCCCAGTCTCCAGCTTGCAGGTGGAGACTGCAAGACTCAGAAAGACTCTTCTAGCTCAAGGGCACTGGTGCCCCAAGCAGGGAAGTGGCATGGGGGGGGGATCCTGAGTCAGCTTCAGCCTGCCTCTCCCCAGGCTGTATGGACCCTCTTCACAGCCTGTCTGCCTCCAGAGAAGAACAAAGTTCATCACCCGATCCCTGCATGGTAGTGAACTGGGCCTGGAATCAAGTCCAAGGCACAGGCAGCTGACCTGTCCAGGGACTGACCCAGGGCCCACTGCCTCTGTGCCCCATCCTCACACACTCCCAAACCATGCTAGGCTTTCCTGGTTCCCATGAGCTGCACCTCAGATCCAATGCCTGAGCAGACCTGCTGGGCTAGAGAGAGGAAGTGCTGGGTACTCATTCTGGCCCTGGCAATACACCCCCACAGGTCCTAGGGGACCTCAGAGCAGCCCTTTGTTGGGTCCCCGCCTCCTCAGGCAACTCTAGGATGACATGATTAGCCACCGACTGGGCTGGCCCATGCACTGGCCACCATACACACTCCCTGTGCCGGGTTTGTTGGACCCCGAGTTGGACCCAGGGAGAAACCCTGACAGTGATAACATTCTGAGGGCAATCAAGGTGTTCACGCTCACAGAAACCATAGTATCACATAAGTGTGGACCTCCTACAATGTGTGTGAGCAGTGTTAGGTGCTTTCCATGCACTGTCACTAGTCCACATACAATTCTGGAACTGAGGTGTTAATATACCATTTTTCAGAGAAGGAAACCGAGGCTCAGGATTTTGCCAGGCTTTACCACCATCCACTTGCTGCTTCCCACGCTCTACATCCACCTGGTTAAATTCACCCTTACCCCAGGTCAGATTAGCCCAGAAGCTGAGGTTCTGTTCAAGCTCTGTTCCTGGGCTTATCGGGGAGCATGAGCCTCCTTCCTCCACCCCACTCCCACGTCTCCACTCCATGGACTGAGGCCCTTTAGGCCTCCCCTAGAGGGCCTCCCCTCTCTAGGTACTAGGAGAGCAAAAGGTGGAAAATTAGTATTAACAAGTAACAACTATCCATGCTGAATACTTTCATGCATTCTTTTCTCATCTAATCTTATAAACTCCTATAAAGTGGGCATGAATATTCCCATTTTATAGAAGAAGGTAATGCTTGGGGCCTTAGAGGCTGCACAGAAAGGTACAGGTCTATCTCAATCTAAGGTCTACACTTCCGCACTAAACCATGCCTCAACTGTGTCTAGTTGCCACTTGGGGGCCTGGGGCACTGGACATAAATCTTCTGCTCACTGCCACCTGCCGGAGCCCTGGCTCCATGAGCAGCAGGCCAAGAATGAGAGGGAAAGGGAATTTCATTCCTGCTCAAAGTCTGTAGGACCTTGGTGATCCCAAGATACCTTCCACCCAGCAACATGCACACTTCGCCCTTAGCCTGATGTCCGTGACCCTAGCTTGCCTCTGCAGGCGGCATCCCTGCCCAGGTCCAGGTGGCAGGCTGGAATGTTGATCTCCTGGATAGCTTCTGCCAATTCTCCTTCAAGAGTTTGGACCTTGGTGTCTGTATATACACTGACCTCTCCTTTTGCCAGTGACCTGCTCCAACATGAAGAAGGCCCTGGCACTGGGCCTGCAAGACCCCCCTGGCTGCACAGATCACCCTACTGCTCCATCCTACCCAGAAGATCCTTGAGTATCTGTAACCATCTATTCATTTTCAAGTTTGTGGAGACCTTTGAAAGCATGATTTTAGCTGCTGACCTCACATGCTTTCTAATTCCCCCCGCCCCACCAGCCATGTCTGCCTCCACTTACTCACCTGTCTCATCTGGCCTGCCTGCCTGTTCTGAGATCCTGGAAGGCCCCATTCCACTGCCTACAGCAGCCATGGCACCAGTTTCCATCACTGCATTTTGTGCCCTTAAAACTCACTGTCTCTGTCTTGAACCCCAGGTATCACTGACAAGCCCTCCCTGTCGTTATCTACAGGCCACAGTCTTGGAACCTTACTGAAGTCTAATTGTCTCTGCCCACAACTCCCAGGCTTAGACCTCAGGCAAGACAGGAAGGCTCAGACCTCAAGCCAGTACTACTGGCCTTACCCAGGCTGGTCTCTCTGGCCACCACTAGACCCTGACTTGACAAGCACTGGATAAACTCTTAGTTATCCTTGATGGTCATTAGGGTCAATAGGTAAGTGTACCACAAGCCCCAAATCAGGTTCGTCCTCATGGCCACAGCCCCAAGCACAACCTGGTAATCTATGCACCCAGAAGGTTCGTGCTGGGGAGGTGGCTACACAGGCCCAAGTGGAGCTCAGGCACAGCCCATCAAGCTGAGGACATGCACAGGGTCATGGGTTTTCCCTCTCCCCTTCATCTCAGTCTTCTATCTGGGACAGGTGATGCCATCTTAAAACCACATCCATTACTTGGCCTCAGAGCATTTGGAACTACGGTCCTAGTGTGCATAAGTCTAGTCCTAGTATCTTTTTTGAGATGAGGCTTCTCTATGTTGTCTAGCCTGGTCCTGAACTCATGGTCCCAAATGATCCTTTGCTCGGTCTCTATTGTAGCTGGGACTACTGGCATGTGGCACCATGCCCAGTTCTCCCTGGTTTACCTCTGAGACTCAGGAACAATCCTACCAGCTTCTCAGGGTCCTTCAGAGAATGTCCAGCTTCACTCATCATTATAGCAATACACAGCAAAAACAAGGCTCCTAACCAATATGAAAAAATGTGGGGGAATAAATAAAACAATTATCAACAAATAAAAATGATGAGCCTTGATATTGGAAGGCTGTGGGGATAGCCACACATAATCAGTGTCATGGTAAATGGGCTCAATATTTCTGGGGAACTCTCTAGTAATATGTGACAAGAACTATAAAATTGTTCATGCCCTTTGACCTAGCAATTCCACTTGGGGAATGCTTCCCAGTAAAATACTAAGAAAGTAATTTGTGCAGAGATATTCATAGCTGTGATATTTATAATAGCAAGAAGTTGGAAAGAGCCCAAAGGCTTGGCACTTGGGGATTGGCTAAGCAAACTGGGTCAAGCGAACACCTTGGGATGCTCTCCAGCCAGAAGGCACAGATATGTATGGTCTCAGGTGAAGTGAACGCATGACCCTGGGAAATGAACCAACCCAGACAGCCTCTGGCTCCTGCTGCTGCCATGGAAATGTACAGAGACTCCATGTTGCTGTCATGTTAATTCAGTAAGTCAGTAGCCTTCATGTCAGTTAGGAGGGCTCTAAAGGTCATTTGTTTTATCTTTTTTAAAGGTCGCTTTGAATTAACTGAGTTCTTTTTTTTTTTTTTTTTAAGAAGATATTTAAAATGCTGAAAAGGAATTCTGTCAAGGAGATTTTCTAATGATCCTTAGTGGGTTCATCTCTAGGAGTCCTCTGGAACACATAAGCTCCTTCCTTGTGTCCCTGAACGAGGAGCCAGGCTCACCCTGGTGGCTGGATGGGGGCAGCAGAACACTTGGTGTGGATTCAGGAGCCCTGGGCCCCTGCTGCAGACCCCTATCTGTGATACTCCAGCCCTCCCCTTCTAAATCTCCCTCCCTTAAGGGCTCACCCTGTGCACCACTCTTTCTCTCCTGAGCCTCAGAAGGAGATTGTTGAACAGGCTGGGTCTCTCCCTCAGATGAGAGCCCAGGCGATTAGCACGTCTTCAAGAGCCAAAGTATGAATGTACAAAGGCGTGGCTACAGGCCGATGCCTGGGCTTCCACATGCGGACGGCAGGACCGGCCTAGGGCATGCTACCCACTAGAACAACCCAGGGAACTTTAAAAGTACATTCCCCCCGCTCTGGACTTTGGAGGTGGAGCCTGACAAAATATACTTTTAAAACACTCCCAGTGGCATTCTAGAGCCTTGATACCAAAGAAAGAAGTCATGAGCCAGGCTTCTGGGCTGCTGAATTCAGAAGGCTCGTATTTTGGGAAGAAAGCCAGCTTGCAGCCAGGAGTCAAGCAGAGATCACAACCCCTTACGTACAGCCACACAAGCCCTTAGAGGGCAGGCCTGGGCGCATGGCCTAGAACATCAGAGAGGGCTCTCCACAGGGTCAGGAGAGCTCCTGGGCTCTCCAATTCCTCAAAGGCCAAGAGCTGGCCTCGTCCTCTGCCGGGGCATTGGGCTCTCCCTGGGACGTGGCCACCCACACTCTCCAGGATCCCCCACTGTCTGCTGCAGGGGCTCCTGCCGCAGGTGCCTCGGGGTCCATGCCCACCGTCCCAGGTGGGGCAGTAGGGGCCTGTGGCCCCCCCACCCAGGCCATACTTACGGAGTCATCTTATAAAGCTGCGTCCTCCTCTCAAACAGCGACCCTCCCCAGGCCCAGGGCCACACCCCGGCCACGGGCGTGGCCTGGGCAGACTCCGTCTCACCGCCCCCTGTCTCCACGACTCTCTTCAGCTTCACATTGGTGCTTGAGTCCCCCGGCCTGTTGTCAGGAAACACCGAGAGTCGTCACCTTGCCCCCATCCAACCTCCCTGCCAAGTGAGAACTGCTGGAAGTCTCCGAGGTCCTGGGAACAGAGAGCAGAGGAGGAGGAACGGGGAGGGCCTGCAGGCCGGTCTCTCCTCGGGAGTCTTGGAGCCACTTTCTAAACCCTATCTGAGCTGTACAGGAGGCAACAGGGAGGAGGTCCTGCTGAGCTCTCCCATTAAACTGCTCCTGAGGTAGTGAGACAGCTGGGGGACCCTGGAGCACCCCAGGAGCACTGTCTTTGAGCCTGGGATCCTGGGCCCAGTGTGGCCTGGTCCTGGGGATCTGGAGTCCTTAATGGGGAGTTGCAGGGCAGTGAAACCTTTCCAGCAATGGGGGACATTGGATCTATGCTGGGGTGTGCTGGAGCTGAAGGGGCCCAGGGCAAACCAGCATGATTTCCAGTCCCTCTGAGCTGACCACCCTTGTCCTACCTCCTCCCCACAGGGTCCCAGAGCAATCCAAGAAGCCCTGCCTGAGGGGTGGGGAGGCTTTGTCTTCTCTGGAAGGGCATTTCCGCTCTCATCCTGGGGCCTCCTCCAGCATCTTCCCTCCCCACAACACACACTCCCACTGGTCTAAGCCCACCTGGCCTCAGTTCACTGACAGTGCCTGGCCATCAGGGAGGTTTGAGGGAAGCTCTGTGGGGCTGGAGGGGAGCCAGGTCACCCTGAGTCCTCCCACGTACAGGTGGGCAGCATCGTCACTGATGCCCGGCAGGCCTGAGGAAGAACTGAGTATCTGGTGTCCTGTTCAGAGAACCTTTGCCTTTGGAGAGACAAGAGACAGAGAACCAAGGCCAACATGCTGCCTCAGAGCCAACCTCGCCCTGCACTTGCCCTGGGTGCAGTGCAGACAGGTGAGTGTCACTTGGACCCTGCCCTGGGTGAGGGCGGTGACCTGCCAGCCAGGAGAGGAAGCAAAGTGAGCTGCACCAACTGCTGAAATCACCCACGACTGGGCAGAGCCGAGTCCTACATAACCATGACTGGGCCATGTTGGAAATGGACCCAGGGCTTCACACAGATCTGCAATGAGGACATTTGGATTCCTCACTGTGTTTTATTCTTCTTCGGGCTCCATCAGCATCTATGCTGACAAGAATCCACAGACCCCAAATATGTACAGCAGTGCCAGGGACTCTCAGAGCCAGTGGCTCTCACTTGAAGCACACCCATGCTTAGGGAGGCCAACAGAAAACAAAGCAAGAGGCTCTGGGTGCAGCTGGGGTGTGGTGGCAGCTGGACTCCTGCACCCACATCATCCTCTCCCTTCTCCCCAGTGCATCCCTGGAAATACTCCTGGGTGGTCCTAGGGCTCCTGATGTCACTTGAAAACCCCTGGTCTGATCCAACCTTCTTACTTTCACATAAAGAAGCTGAGGCCTACAGTGAGAAGTGATTGGCCAAAGGTCACACAGCAAGTTGGTGGCAGAGCCAGGACTGGCCCGACGTAACTCTAACCACTGTGACCTCCAGGTCCAGTTGAGGTAGCCAGCAACCCTACATGCGGCTGTAAACTCCTCCAACCTTTCCCACCCATTCTCTGGTTCTACTGTACAGAGGGCCCTGGCCTCTGGGCACCCCTTCCAGAAATGAGGCCAAGATGGGTACCTAAGCTCTTGGCCCTTCTGGACTAGATCGGGAAGCTTCTTTTGAGACTCTTCTCTTTCTGTGTTCTCCTGGTGTGTTCTCTCTACTCCCATGACTCTCCCATCTATCCATAGGGGCTCCCAAGTCTACTTGCTTCCTGATGATTTCCCTGGGCTCCCAACATCTCTGGGCCCTTCCAGGGGAACCCCTATCTCTCAAGGCCCAAGTCTGAACTTACCTCATTACAGACCTGCTCTTTCTCCTGTTTCCTGGCAACATGAATGCCCCCCCCCCCATGCACGCTGCCTTCATCCCAGAAACCCAGAAGCCCTGACTGTCTTCCTTACTAGCTCTGTGTTTTGACCTGCAAAATCTTCCCTTTGGTACCCTACTCCTTGTCCCCAGCACCCCTGCCTGGATTTAGGCCTTACACTTCTCCAGCCTCCTTCTAGCCTCCTTACCTCCAGTTCCACCTGATCCAGGAACATATTGCTTTGAAAATCCAGATTGAGCATATCACTTATGGGATAACAAAGCTTCTACAGCCTGATTCCACAGGATACAATCAAATCCCTCCACAAAGCTGGCAAGGTGGCAGGATCCACCCCATCTCCTGCCTTTGTAGGCCCTCTCCCTCCAGACTGCCCCACTTCACCTCTGCTGTGCTCTAGTCACCCCACATGGCTTCATCTTGCCCATCTCCCTGCCTCTATACACACCCTCTCATCTCCCCAGATTAACGATCCTCCAAGTGTGCCCTGGAGGTCACCTGCTTCACCATCCCCTGGAATACTGCACACCTCTGGGCACCACCCTGCCTGCACCTGCTGAAAGAGGATCTCTGCATTTGTAATACAGATCCTAGGGGTGCCACGCTCCATCAGGCCAGTGCCTCTTGTTCTGGCCTCCCTCCTGCCTCAGCTGGACCTCTTTCTGCCCCCATACTTCCTAGGTTGAGAGTGACTGTGGCTGGTATCTCCCCTGCTGGGCTGTGAGCTCCCTGCAGGCCATGACCCTGTCTTCTTCCACCTATAACTCCTCCTGCCCGGCACAGAGAAAGGGCTCAGTTAGCGAGCACTGGATGAATGGGACCCTGGTGAGTTCTACTGACCACAACCAAGAGGAGGTCACAGCTGATCTACTAGTAAGTCGTAGCTTGTGGAAAGAGGAGAAGCTGCTCTCCATTTCCTGAAAATAAAGGAGGCATGGTGGAGCCTTGGGTAATGTAGGGCCTACTGGGTGCTGAAGGCCAGCTTTAAACCGTGATATTTAAAAACCAACTTTTCAGCCGGGCGTGGTGGCGCACGCTTGTAATCCCAGCATTCGGGAGGCTGAGACTGGAGGATCTGGGTTCGTGGCCAGCCTCAGCTACCTAGAGAGGCAATCCGCAACTTAGTGAGACCCGGTTTCAAAATAAAGAATAAAAAATAGGGCTGGGGGTGTAGCTCAGAGATAGAATGCCTCTGAGTTCAATCCCCAGTACCATAAATAAATAAATAAATAAATAAATAAATAAATAAATAAATAAATAAATAAATAAAAAATAAAAACCAACTTTTCGAGCTGGACGTGGTGGCACACGCCTGTAATCCCAGTACTTGGGAGGCTGAGACTGGAGGATCTGGGTTCACGGCCAGCCTTAGCTACTTAGTGAGGCACTCCACAACTTAGTGAGACCCTGTTTCAAAATAAAGAATTAAAAATAGGGCTGGGTGTATAGCTCGGAGGTAGAATGCCTCTGAGTTCAATCCCTAGTACCCCCCCCAAAAACAAATGAAAAAACCAACTTTCTGAAAAATGTTTGCATGTGTGCATACATACATTTATTATCAATTTTACTGATGTAAAGCATATATACCAATTTACAAATACTTATAAAATACCCATTCTTTACTATATATTCTCTCTATATAGTATATATTCTATATATATATAGTAAATATACTATATAGTGAATCTATTGTCCCAGAAATCAATGTATTCTTTGGTGTTGCCTAACTCTATTTGTGGACAATGTATGTTTGCAATGACAAATGAGGGTAGTTCCAACTTAAATACCAATTAGTATTTCTGTTTAACAAAAGAAACATAAAACAACAAGGAACTTCATTCATCAGTGATTTCAGTGACTTCTCTGAAGACTTGGTTAATAGTTCTAAAAACTGGAAGAAAATTCCTTCTTTTTTTTGGTGCTATTACAATGTAACAGCTACAAACATGACAAAATTTTAAATTTTATCTGCATTGGTAGCATTCTTTCCAGTTTCAATCTGTAGTACTTGCCTACTTCTGGGGTCTAGGTAGCCTAAGGGCGATTTTGTGATGTGGCTGCACGTGGACTGGGAGGAGATGCACAGTGACACATTGTGATAGTATTCCCACACACAGATACAACAGACAAGATGTAAAATAATTAGAAAGTAGTGATCTCTGAGTATGGATTATTTGTGTTTAACATCACTATTTAATTTTTAAGCTTATTGGTTTAAATTCTTACTAATGGCTATGTTTAATGGTTGGTTCCAAACTTTTTTCTTTATTGTACAATTAAGTCTTATGAGTCAATGTGAGCCAGGTCCAGTATAGAAACCCTAAAGAACTGAATGTGACCTACCAGGTTCCCTTCCCTCCAGAGTACAGGTTGTGAGCTGCCAGAGAGTGAACACTTATGCATGTATGGAAATATCACACTGAACTCCATTAATATACACAATTCATATGTTACAAGAAAAAGAGTCAAAGGAACCCTATTGTGTGAGCGAGACAGTTTCCACTATGAGCCTCAGGTTCCTCAATTTTGGGGGCAAATGAATACCCACCAACTCAGGAGGTGTGGGAAGGTGACAGCCACGTATCCCTTTCCCCCACCTGCTCCCCACACTCATATTCCAGTTCTTTTCCATCACTGCCCCACCCCCCAGCCCAAATACACATGACATTAGACACAGCATGCACATACTTTGGACACATGCATATTTATCTCACCCTCCCAAACTATACCACACACAGTAACATGTCCCTCATACCCCCGCAGAGACAAGCTGATCTGTAGATAGCTACTTCCTCCACATCACCTCAGACACTACAACTCTGCCTTGTACACACCTACTTTGTACATACCCAAACCACCACACTACAACTGTTCACATGTACCTGAAACTCCCTCACACACTTCATATACACATCCCCCTACCTTATTAACCAAGTTTGCAAAGAAACCGTTCAAGTCACCAATGAATCTTTGTTACTCTTTCCTCTTACTTGTTAAACAAAAATATCAATCAACATTCAAGTCAGAACTACACTCATTTTTCATTGCAACCACGGGTTGGGGTGTCCTCCAAGGCTCATGTGTTGAAGGCTTAGTTCCAGTGCAGCACTGCTGAGAGGGTGGGGCTTTGAGGATGTGACCAGATCATGATAGCTGATATGATTAATGGATTAATCTATGGATTTGATGGCAGTATTGGCAGGTGGAAACTGAGGAAGGTGGAGCTTAGTTGGAGGAATTAGGTCTCGGTCAGTGTCTCTGTCTGTCTCACTCCCTCTCTCCTTCTCTCCGTTTCCCAGGTGCCATGAGTTGAACAGCTTTCCTCCATGCCACCCTTCCACTATGATGCTCTGCTTCACCTCAGGCTCAGAGCAATGGAGCCAGTGGACCATGGATTGAAACCTCTGGGATGGTAAGCCAAAATCTGTCTTCCTCTAAATTGTTATTGTCAGGTATTTTGGTCATAGTGACCAAAAGCTAACTAACTCCTCTCCTACCCCTCCTCCCACACACACCAATACCTTCCGCCTGCATTTCATATGTAAATGTATGCCTCACTCTAACCCCTGCTACCTAGCACTACAGACACACCGCTGGCTAACAAATATCTTTATTTTTGGCTTGTGCTACAGATGATTCTAGCAGTCCCCTCCTTCCTGTTCTCCCTAATAGCCTACCCACAAAGGAAGACAACCACCTGCTCCCTAGAGCTCCTCCCACACCACTGGGAGCAGAGGGAGGCCTCCATGCAGGTGTGAGGGCCTTGCTCAGGCTGCAGTGAACACGGACTCCCCTGGCTCATGGGGAGAAACAGGATGCTGCAGGGCAGGGGCTGGTGGGAAGGTAAGCAAGGAGGTCATGTGAACAGCTATAAACACCACAGGTACTTAGGACTCCAGGTGGTGTTCCCTTCCTATGACTCACCAGACGGAGGCACACTATCCTCAGCTCTCCAAACCCTCAGCTCCCCTTAAGGTAAGGCCCTGTCTGGTTCCCCTGACCTTGCTCACCCCCACCCTATCAGCAGCAGAGATGAGTCCTGGGATGAGGGGTTTGTCTCTGTTCCTATTACCCCAGGGTTGGCCCCACCCTAATGCAACCTATTCTCTCTAGACTCCATATCTTGCTTCCCCCAGAAGATACTGCCTTCAGGTTTCCATGGCAACAGTAGTCAGCTTCCCTGACTAATGAGTTACAACAGCCCTTCTCTCTGTCTAGCCTAGAGATTTCCAGTGGACATGAACTGGACATCTTGGTCTGGTATTCAGACTTGGCTTGACTAGGACACACCTTGTGGCCCAGGGCAAGAACCAACCCTCTGCCACAGTGTCCCTGTGCGCTCCATGAGGAGGAAGCTACCCCGACCCTGTAGCTCAGACACATGGACTCTAGGCTAACCCAGCTTCTCTTCATAGGACTTTAAAAATGGAATCATTATCAGTAAGAGGATCTCCCTTCCCTCTCCACACTCCACCTTGCCCAAGATGCTTCCTCTTCACCTTCTGGGCCTTTTTGGGCTTATTTAAAATGATAGAGAATAAGCCACATAAGCACCAAGGCTCTGCCAAACAACTGCTGTTCTTTTAGCCAGATGTGTGTAAGGCATGTCTCCCAGCAACGTTTACACAGGCACATACACCAGTGCACATGCATGAACACAGGTATAGTACACACAGGAACAAGTATGTGATGTTCACACCAAGTAGAAACCTATATAGCTGCTAACATCATGCATGCATGCTAACACAGATAAAGAGGAACAAATATGCACACGCATATGCCAGGACACACACACACACGTGTACACGTAGATATGCCAGAAGAGATATACATACTGGGATATGTACGCATGGCACACACACACACACACACACACACACACACACACCCCTTGGCCTTGCCTCTGATCAGGCCCAAGAAAGATACATGGAATTTCATAAAAGATTTAAACTTGAGAAGGGGCTATAATCATAGATAACAGAAGAGACTGCATGCATCTGAATATTACTTTATTTCTAGACTAATACATTTCAAAATCTCAAAAAAAAGACCTTCTATAAAAATATAAATCTTTAAGTTTAAAATTAAAAGTAGAAAATTGGAGCTGAGCATGATGGCACATGCTTGTAATCCCAGCATTTGGGAGATTGAAACTGGAGGATCTGGGTTCTTGGTTGGCCTCAGCTGCTTAGTGAGGCCCTGTGTAACTTAGTGAGACCCTGTTTCAAAATAAAGAATTAAAAAAATAGGGCCGAGGCTGTACCTCGGAGGTAGAATGCCCCCAGGTTCCATCCCCAGTATTGAAAAAAAAAAAAAAGTAGAAAATTGGTTAGATTAATATCTATGGGAGAAACTGAAAAATGTTGTTAAACAGCTCCAGACAAGAAAAGGTGCAAGACCAAGATGAATTTGGGGGTAACTTCTTTCAAATTCAAAAAGAGATAATTTTTAGATTAGAGGAACCACTTAATAATACACAGAAAAGATGCAACCAACTAATTTTTAAAAGTTAATCAAACCCTGATATGAAAATCTGATTCCCTTGAAACCTAAAATTCTACTATAAAACAGTCTCACTTACAGAAAGTATACTTAAAGTCCTAACTAAAATATTAGCAAACTGATTCCAGAAGTAAATCCAAAAAATATAACATGCACCATATAGTAAAGTTATTACAGAAATGGACAGATGGTTTAGTGTTAGTTATTCTATTTACATAGTATGGTACATTAATAAGCCTCATGACAAATACCATGTGTTTTTAACATATACCAAAAAGGTCTTGTAAAATTCAACACTCATTTCTGATTAAAAGAAATCTTTCAGGAAACTAGGAACAGAAATATATTTACTTAACAGGAAAAATAATATCTCAGATATAACTAAACATTGTTATATAAGTTCTGACCAATCCAATAACCTTTTTCATGTAACTATTAGAAAAGAGAAGATAAACTGATCACTATTTGCATATCATGACTGTCTACCTAGTAAAATCTAAGAAACCAATAGATCAATGGGCTGGGTGTTGTGGCGCATGTCTGTAATCCCAGTACTTGGGAGGCTGAGACAGGAGGATCACAGGTTCATGGCCAGCCTCAACAATTTAGCTAAGCCCTCTGCAACTTAGTGAGACCCTATTTAAAAAAAAGAAAAAGAAAAAGAAAAAAGGAAAAGAATAGGTGTAGCTCAGAGGTAGAATGCCCCTGGGTTTAATCTCCAGTACTCCCCCCTACGCAAATAATAAAAAAAAATTTATTCACAAAAAGCACTATAGAAAAATAACATACATAGAAAAGTTTTAGATATGTATGAAAACAAATTAAAATTCTTTTTTAATTTTTGTGGTCTTTGGGATCAAACCCAGGGGCATTCTACCTTTGAGCTATACCCCCAGCCATTATTTTTAATTTTATTTAGAAACAGGATCTCACTAAGTTGCAGGGGTAGGGGATGGCTTACTAAGTTGCTAAGGGTGGCCGCAAACCCATGATCCTCCTGTCTCAGCCTCCCAACTACTAAGATTACAAGCAAGTGCCACCATGCCTGGTTTGAAATTCTTATGAACTACAAATCTTTACCTACACAAACTCCCTTGACAAAAGGAGATATTATCCTCTGTTCCCGTATAGTATTGTAATTTTTTCAAATAGATGTGTTAAGTTTGACGTTGTTCTAATCATAACTGCAATGTGATTTTTTTTTTTTTTTTGCAACTGAACAAACTTATTCCAAAATTCATCTGGGAAAATAAGCTAACTTCCCAAGATAGCCAAGAAAAGTTTGTAAAAAGAAAAAGAACACAGAGGTACTTGACATGCCGGCTATCAAACTGTACTATGAATTTATAATAATTTTCATCTGTACTAGAAATCTGTACCCAAAACAGATTTCTTATGTCGTACAGACATAAGAATGGCCAAAAGCACCAGTCAGGACAGAAATAGGCCAATGCATACAAAAGGAAACTGGCTCATGATAAATATGACCTTTTAAAACTTGAAGAAATGTTGAATTATTTAATAAATGATTTAGAGATCAACCTGCTGGGTATTTGAAAAAACAAAAGTTATATCCCTATTTCATATTATATACAAACACAAGTAATTAATTGAAGATAGATTGTAAATAAGAAAACAACAGGGAGAAAATGTTACAGAATTTTTTTTCATTTGCAGAGAGTAAAGAGGTTTATCTAACCCAGTTTCTAAATCCAGAAGACATATTTTATTAGGTAAAAAGCATAGAGCTTATCTTTTTTCCAGCATATGTTTTTGGCTCCTTTGTCAATTGGCTGTATGTGGATTTGTTTCTGAGTCTTCTATTCTGCTCCATTGGTCTATGTTTCTGCTTTTGTGCCAATACCATGCTGTTTTTATTACTGTGGCTCTGTAGTATAGTTTGAAGTCAGGTATTTGTGATGCCTCCTGCATGGTTCTGTTGCTGAGAACTATGTTGGCTAGTCTGGGTTTTAGTTGTTCCCAATGAATTTAAGGACTGATTTTTCTATGTCTGTGAAGAATGACCTTGGCCATTTATTGGATATTGCATTGACTCTGTAGATCACTTTTGAAAGAATGGTCATTTTGATAATATTTATTCTGCCTATCCAAGAGCATGGTCCTTCAATCTTCTAAGATCTTCTTCAATTTCTTTTTTCAATGTTTTATAAATTTCCTTGTAGAGGTCTTTTACCTCCTTGGTTAAGTTTATCCTTAAGTATTTTATTGTTTTGGGGGTATATCTTTTTTTTGTGGTACTGGGGATTGAACTCAGGGGCATTCTACCTCCGAGCTATACCCCAGCTCTATTTTTTATTATTTATTTTGAAACAGGGTCTCACTAAGTTGCGGAGTGCCTCACTAGGTAGTTGAGGCTGACTTCGAACCTGGATCCTCTGGTCTCAGCCTCCGAAATGCTGGGATTATAAGCGTGTGCCACCATGCCCTGCTTGTTTTGGGGTATATCTTGAGTGGAAATGTTTTCTGGATTTCTTTTTCAGTGGATTTATGGTTGGCATACAGGAAAGTGTCTGATTTTTTAAGATTGATTTTGTATCCAGACACTTTGCTGAATTTGTTGATCAATTCTAAAAGCCTTTTGGAGTTTGTTGGGTCTTCTAAGTATAATATTATGTCATCTGTAAATAGAATTTCAGTTCTTTTTTCCTATTTGATTTCCTTCTCTTGTTTTATTGCTCTGGATAGAGTCTCAAGTACTATATTGAAAAGGTGTGGTGATAGTAGACATCCTTTTCTTGTTCCTGCTTTTAAGAGGAACTCTCGTAGTTTTTCCCCATTTAATATGATGTTGCTATGGGCCTGCTGTATATTGCCTCTATGATGTTCAGGTATGTATTTTCTATTTCAATTCTCTGCAGTGTTTTTAGCATGAATGGTTGCTGGATTTTGTCAAAAATGGTGTTGGCAAAACAGGTTATCCATATGCAGAAAAATGGAAATTAACACCAGTTACTCACCCTGCACAAGAGTCAATTTAAGATGAATTAAAGACCTGGAAATTAGACCAGAGACCTTGTAGCTGCTTGAAGAGGGCATAGGCCCAACACTCCAACACATAGGCACAGGTAAAAAAACTTCCTCAAAAAGACCCCAAAGGCAGAAGAAATTAAAATGAGGATCAATATGTGGGATTGCATTAAACTGAAGAACTTCTGTGTGGCAAAAGAAACTATCAAAACCTCAACAGAGAGCCAACAGAATGAGAGATTTTTGCCAGCTACTCCTCTGACAGAGGACTAATATCTAGAATATATAGAGAACTCAAGAAATGCACTGCCAAAAGTAAGTAAGTAAATAAATAAATAAATAAATAAATAAATAAATAAATAAATAAATAAATCACCCAATCAAAAAATAGGCAAGTGAACTAAATGGACACTTCACAAAAGAAGAAAAACAAATGGTCAATAAATGTATGAAAAAATGTTCAACATCATTACCAATCAGAGAGATGCAAATCAAAACTACCCTGAGATTTCACCTAAGCCCAATCAGAATGGCAATCATTAAAAACACAAATAACAACAAATGCTGGTGAGGATATGGGGAAGTAGGAACTCTAATACATTGTTGGTGGGATGGCAGATTAGTACAACCACTTTGGAAAACAGTGTGGAGGATCCTCAGAAGAATGGGAACTTACCATATGACCCAGTGATACCACTCCTGCACATCCAAAAAGAATGGAAACCAAACTACCAGAGTAAAGCATGCATATCTATGTTTACAGCTACACAGTTTACAATTGCCAAACTATGGAATCAGCCAAGATGTTCATCAACAGAATAATAGATTACAAAACTATGGAATTTGTATACAATGGAGTTTTACTCGGCCATAAAGCAGAACAGAATTATGTCATTTGCAGGGAAATGGATGGAACTGGAGAACATTATGCTAAGTGAGATTAGCCAGTCACAAAAAGTAAAAAGTCAAATGTTCTCCCTAATATGCAGAGGCTAGGGAGAAAATGGGGCATAGGAGGGTCTCCAAACAAAGGAGGAGAAACCTAGAAACATTAGATGAATGAAGAAGGCAACCTAAGTTAGGGAGATGAGAGGGGAGAAAAGGGAAGCACCTCAATGGACATGATATACATACACATACTTATCAAAGTCAGTCGTTATGCTGAGCATAGGTAGAAGGGAAGAGGTAGGGAATAGAGTGGGAACTGGGCAGGGCTAAATGAGTAATGTGTGCATGTATGTCTCTACCACTCTGAACTTCATCAAGATGTATGATTACAATGCATTAATCAAAAAAAAAAGAAAGCAGAGTTTTATTAAGTAAAAATCTTGGCTCTTACAGTTGAGTGAATGAAGAATAGTCAAATATTCAGTGAGGGAATCATTTCATATATTGTTGGGGATATATTCATGGATAGCCTTTCTAGAAGAAAGTATGATGATATATTATCAAGGAATTATAAAGATGTTCATTCTTTGAGATCCATTAATTTCACATCTATGAAGCTATTCTAAGAAAGCGACCACAGAAGCATGAAGATTTATCTACTAAGATGTTCATCATCGAGAATTTAGAAATTATGGAAATGATCAAAATAAGGGGATGATTAAATAAGTTTCAATAAATCCATTAAATTTATATAGCCATTAAGCTATTACATAACCTTTAAAACAATATTTGCCCAATAATACTATGGGAAATATGGGAAAATATGTTACAGGAAAAATTCAGATGAAACTATTTACACAAGTTCATAGAATATATACACACATGAATGTACATAATTACCATTTGTGAACAACTCATACTACACAGTTTTGCATATATATACCCCATATTTTTAAAAACAGCTGCTAAGAAGAATTTAAGCCCATTTTTTTTCACTTAACAATTTTCTTTACTATCAAAGTACACAAAACAAAAACAATCTTATTTGTAGAATCCAGTCTGCAGTGCTCACCACCCCATTCCTGTGGCTTTCCTCCCCCTGGCTCCCCATGGAACCACAGTAACACTAGCTTTGGGCTTTGGCTACTCTGTAGGCTTCCTGAGTTTAGTCTTCTCCTTGGTCATAATGGTCTTTCTTTGGAGAATATCTGTGTAATGCTTCATAAAAGTGCATCCCAACAAAGATACAAATGCTGTTGGTGAAACAAGTAAAATTTAAGCAGTTGGAGAAAGTGTAGGAAAAAATGAGCTATGGGACAAAACAACTGCAGAATTCCTATTTTCTTTAAGATCTGCTAGTTAGGCACAACTTATTTCAAGGTGCAAATTTCACTGAAGGGAAAAATAAAATGGTTCTTTAACCAATATGTTTTTGCTTCATGGTAAAAGATTTTTTGCTTTACTCTCTTTTTTTAGTACTAGGCATTGAACTCAGGGGCATTCTACCTCTGAGCTATACGCCCAGATGTGTGTGTGTGTGTGTGTGTGTGTGTGTGTGTGTGTGTGTGTGTGTGTGTCTGTTACTGGGGATTGAACCCAGGGGCATTCTACTTCCAAGTTACACCCCCAGCCCTTTTTAATTTTTATTTTGATATAGGGTCTTGCTAAGTTTCTGAAGCTGGCTTTGAATCTGTAATTCCTTGTCTCGGCCTCCCAAGCATTGGGATTACAGATATGTACCACCATGCCCAGCTGTCCTTTATTTTGAAACAGCGTCTCACTAAGTTGCTGAAGGTCTCATTAAGTTGCTAAGGCTGGCCTCAAACTTGCAATCTTCCTTTCTCATTCCCCCCAAGAAGTGGAATTACAGGCATTCTCCATTATGCCTAATTTTCTTTTCTTTTTAACGAACTAAGGGTTACTAGTGAGCACATGCATAAAAGATGAAAAATAAAATAAAATAAAATATGCTCAACTTCATTATTGTCCAGGGAGATAAATGCAAAGTAAAATAACAGTGCTACGCACTATATTTACCAAAATGACAAAAATAAAAAGACAAGAAAGACCAAGTTGCAGTGGGGGTTAGCAGCAGCAAGCTTATATACACATTCTGCTGGTGAACATGCATTGGCAGAACCACTCTGGAAAAGTTTGCAGCATCCACTATTGCTGAACATAAAGACTCAGCAATTCGACTGCTACTATGTATCTCACAGAAATGCAACAAAAGATATATAAAACAATGTTTGTAGCAGCACCATTTATAATCTCCCAATACTTTAAGTATCCCAAATGCCCATCAACAGTAGAATGGATACTACTATATAACTGCATGCCTAACACAGATGAATCTCACAAGTATAATATTAAGCAAAATAAGCCACATTTAAAGGGTATATATAAATTATTCCATTCATGTGAATTTTAAACACAGATAAAATTAATCTATGATGTTGTCAGGATAACTACTATGGGGGAGTACAATTTCCAGAAAAAGGCTCAAAGGGGGCTTCAAGGGTGCTATGTTTTGATTCTTAGTATGGGTGGTATTGGATGGTTGTGTTCATCTGTGAACACTCTTTATAAACTGTGCACTTATAATTTGTTCATTTGAAAGTATACTATATAAGCTGGGTGTGGTGGTATACACGTGTAATCCCAGTACTTGGGAGGCTGGGACGGACAGGAGGATCACAGGTTTGCAGCCAGCCTCAGCAAGTTAGCGAGGCCTTCATTACTTAATTTCAAGTTTAAAAAATATAAATAAATAAAATAGGGCTCAGGGTAGTTCAAAGGCAGAATACCTTGGGTTCACTCCTCAGTACCCCCCCACATACTGTATACTATATATACTTCATAAAAAGTTCAAAATGGAAATTAATCAAAATGTCACCAGGAGTTAACTCTGGGTATAGGGATCCTATGCAATCTTATTTTTCTTCCTAATATTATTTAATGGATCCCACATATAGTAAAGTGAACATGTTTTTTAAAAAAATTAAAATGTGTTTAAAAATACTGTATATAAATGTTCTACATCGTGTGATGCCCAACCCTGAGAGGAAGGATGTAGGCTAGTCCTACTGCAATGGGCCTTCTGCTGTGGGCCTGACAGCCCCAGTGACACCCAGGCCACTGGAGGGCAACTGACCTTGGGTCTCCCTGTTTCCACCAGCCACGCCTCCCACCTAGGTTTCATTCATTCAGTGCTCTTATACTGAGTGCCTGCTCTGTGCCTGGCCCTTCACTAAAGAAAGAAAGTCAAGCAAGACATGATCTTAGCTTCTGAGAGGTCACAGCCCAGCTGTAGATTCAGATAGAATCCACGTTATCAGTACATACACTAAGACTTGTGATAGTGTGTAGCACTACCTATGACGGAGGACACCTAAGAAGGCTTCCTGGAGGAGCAACGATGACACTTTACCAGGTGATGACAGGGAAGGGTGCTGCATCCGGGGGGAGTCAGAGGTGAAGCCCAGGAACAGAAAAGAGCACGTGAGTTCAGAGGCCTCGTGCAGGTGGGAACAGGGAGAGGCAGGGCAGGAGAGGACACTGAAGAACATACCAGGAACCAGGTAGGAATGGGGTAGATGAAGAATGCTCAGCTCTATAACTACAGATTTAGAGAAGCCACTGAAAACCAAGGGGATGACAAAAAAGTGGGGGCTGATATGCTTCTATCTGTGCTGTGTGAAAATAACTCTGATTTCAGTGCATCCAGTGGACTGGAGTAGGACAGGACTGGAAGCAAAGAGGCAGACTGCAGGCTCCTATGTAAAAACTTAGGTGAAAGACAGTGAGGCCCTGATGTGATCCAGTGGCCACAGAGAAAGATGTGTACAAGATGGAGGGATGGAGGGGAGGGGAAGGGGGTAGGCACAGATTTGATTTAAGAATAACCAGAAAGAGTAAACTAAACAAATTAATTCAGATAGCAGGGATAGGTGAAGAAGAGGTCAGAGGCCCCTTTAAGATTTAGGTCTGGGGTGACCCCATGAGACAGAATATGAAGGAGGAGGGTCAGATTGGAGAATGGAAATGTTGGCTTGGATCCATTGAGTCTGAGGGGGCTGTGTGATATCTAGTTGGGGATGAAGGCAGGCAGTTACTGCTCTTAGCCTCAATGGAGTACCAGGGATTATGTTCATCTTTCTGCCTTAAAATTTAATAACTGGGTAAAATGTACTCAACAGTTCTTAGACACTGGACAAAAGGCAGTAAGAGACAATAACCACTGAGGGAAGGAGGGAACGAAGGTGATCCCACTCACACCCAGACCTCTGCCTGCAAGAGCCTCTAGGCCACAGCCTGTGGAGCAAAAAACTCAACAGAGCCTGTGATCTCACTGAGTTGGGGAGATGGAAGCCAGAGTTCAGGGAGACCAAGAAAATTAGATTGTGAGAGTCAAAAGGCCAGAGAAGAGAGTGCTACACAGGGAGAAGGAGAGAGTGAGAGAGCAGAATCAGGATGGAGACGGAGCCAGAGAGCAGAGCACATAAGTCTTTGGTTGAGTACTGCCCTGCACATGCCTATAAGAAAGTTATCCAAGGCTGGGAATGAACCACCAGCCAGGTGTAGACAAAACAACCTGGACACTCACAGAAGGATGGGAACAGTGTATAGCCAGCAGAGCGGAAAGACCTAACACCCACCATATCCAGGAGAGTCCTCAGAAAAGCACTGCTGCAGTGGTGGGGCCATGTTAGTCTTGGGCTACAGGATGCTCTGGGCCTTCCCTACAAAGTTTGGAAGAAAACCAATTCCAAGGGACTTAATTGTGAGTCAGAACAAAGCCCAAAACTACTTAAAGGAAAAGAACAAAGTCCAGCACCCCAAAAAGCAAAATTTACAATATCCTTTATTTAATAAAAATGATTAGGCATGCAAAACACAAGGAAAATAGGACCTCTAACCAGAAGAAAAATCAAACACTAGTGTGTGATAATAAGAAGTATATAGCCAGACACCAGGCATGGTGGCACACACTTGTAATCCCAGTACTTAGGAAGCTGAGATAGGAGGATTACAGGTTTGTGGCCAGCCTCTGCAACTTAGTGAGGCAAGTTAGTGAGACCAATTGGTCTGGGGGTATAGTTCAGAGTTAGAATGACCCTGGGTTCGACCCTCAGTACCACCACCACCAACACACACACACACAAAATATATTGCCAGGCATGGTGGTGTGTCAATAATCTCAACGTTGGGGGCTGAGGTGAGAGTATCACATGAGTCCAGCAGTTCAAGACCAGCCTCAGCAACACAGTGTTGTTCTCAGCAATTCATCAATAAGAACTATGCAGGAGGCATCATGATACCTGACTTCAAACTACACTACAGAGCTATAGTAATAAAAAAGCATGGTATTGGCACAAAGCAGATGCAGAGACCAAGAACAGAATATGCAGGAATAAATCTGCACATGGCCAATTGATTTTTGACAAAGGTGACAAAAACATACATTGGAGAAAAGGTAGAATTTTTAACAAATGGTGTTGGGCAAAATGGTTATCTATTTGCAGAAAAATGGAATTAAACCCCAACCTCTCACCCTGCACAGGAGTCAACCAAAAATGGACTTGGAATTAGACCAGAGACTTTGCAACTATTAGAAGAGGGCATATGCTCCCAAATATAAGTACCACGGAGGACCAATGCTCCAACATATAGGCACAGGTAGAATTTCCTCAATAAGACCCCCAAAGCATAAGAAATTAAAATAATAAGTGAAATATCATTAAATTAAAAAGCTTCTATGCAGCAAGGAAAAGCACAAATCTTAACCAAGAGCTGACAGAATGGAAGGAGATCTTTTCAAGCTATTCCTTTGACAGAGAACAAATATTTAGAATATATATTCCTCTGATAGAGGACTAATATCTAGAATATACAAAGAGCTTAAAAACTTAACACTAAAAAAACCAGTTAAAAAATGGGCAAGTGAACTAAACATACACTTCACAAAAGAAATAAAAATGGCTAATAAACACGTAAAAAAAGTTCAACATCATTAGTAATCAGAGAGATGAAGAAACTACATGAGGTTCCACCTAACCCCAATTTGAATGGCAATCATCAAGAACACAAACAATAATATATGCTGGTGAGAATGTGGGGAAATAGGATCTCCTCTACACTGCTGGTGGGATTGCATGTAAGTACAGCTGCTTTGGAGATCAGTGTGGAGATTCCTAAGAAGACTGGGAACAGAATTATCATATGATCCAACCCTACTACTCCTGGGTATCTTTCCAAAGGGACTGAAACCAGAATATTATATGATACATGCATTTCTATATTTATAGCATCACAACTCACAATAGCCAAATTATGGAGCCAGCCAAGGTGTCCATCAACAGATGAATGGATTACAAAATTATGGGATATACACACAATGATATTCGACACAGCCATAAAGAACAAAATTATGTCATTCACAGGAAAATGGATGGAACTACAAAGTATTATGCTAAGTGAAATCAGCTAGTCACAAAAAATGAAGGGTAATATATTTTCCCTCATATGTGGAAGCTATAGAGAAATTGGGAAACAAAAGGGACTCCAGACAAAGGAGGAGAAATCCCAGTGGGGTTTCTGTAGGGGAGGGAGGTGGATAGGGGGAGGGAGATTTGATGAAGGAAACACTTCAATTAACAAGATGTACATATACAAAATTATCAGTGCTAATCTCAGTATCAAGTACTGGGATGAAGAGGAAGTGGATGGGAGCCAGGGAGAAGCTCACCAAGTGCTATGTGCATGTACACGTCTATCATTCTAGACTGCATCATGATTTATGATTACAATGCACCAATAAGATTTTTTTTTTTTTTTGCGGTACTGGGGATTGAACTCAGGGGCATTCTACCTCCAAGCTACACCCCAAGCCCTATTTTTTATTCTTTATTTTGAAACAGGGTCTCACTAAGTTGTGGAGTGCCTCACTAGGTAGCTGAGGCTGGCCGAGAACCCGGATCCTCTGGTCTCAGCCTCCCAAATGCTGGGATTACAAGCATGTGCCACCACGCCCGGCTCAATAAGAATTTTTAAAATGACACAGATGATAAGAGTTAGCAGACAAAAATGTTAAAAGAGCTATTGTAAATTTAATCCTTGTAGAGGAAAATATGAATACAAGGAGGAGCAAAGCGGCAGATATAATTAAAGACCCAAATCAAACTTTTAGAGAGGAAAAAACGCAATACCTACAACAAAAATATATTGCATGAAGTTCCATGCTACAAATAAAAGATTAGTGAATTCAAAGCCATAGATAGAAATATTCCAACATAAAACAACAACAACAAAAAAACGGACACAAGTAAACCCAAAGTATCAGTGAACTGTGGAGCAATAGCAAGCCATCTACAGCTTGTAACTGGAGTCTCAGGGGAGGGGAAAAGAAAGAGAGAAGGCAGGAAAAATATGTGAAGTAGTAGTACCCAAAATCATTTCAAATTTGATAAACATTATTAACCTATAGATCTGAGGAACTCAAAAGACCTCAAGCAAAGAAACATGAAGATACCTTATAACCAAATTGTTGAAAACTAGTAATAAAGAGAAAAGCAATGGAAAGGCAGATAATGCAAACAGGGGCAAGGGGGGAAACATCTCATAAGAAACACTGGAAACCAGAAGAAAGTACTGAAAGGAAAAAAAAATTACTCTGACTTCTATATATGGTCACAGTTGCTCATAAAAATGAAGGCAAAATAAAGTCCATTTCGTATACACAGAGACTTAACCAGCACTATAAGAAGTATTAAAGTAAGTTCTTCAGGGAAAAGGAAAATGATACTAGATTATTCCTTCCTTCCTTCCTTCGTTCCTTTTCTTTTTTGGTAATAGGGATTGAACCCAGGGATATTCTACCTCTGAGCTACACCCCAGTCCTATAATATTTTTTATTTTGAGACAGTATCTCACTAAATTACTGAAGGCCTCATTAAGTTGCTGAGGTTAGCCATGAACCTATGATCCTCCTGTCTCAGGCTCTCAGGTACTGAGATTACAGGGGCATACTGCAAGGCCCAGCTCTAGATGATAACCGGAATATACATACGAAGAACATTGGGAATGGTAAATATGTTGATGCATATATTTTTTCTTATAAAAAATATCTAGCAAACTGATTCCAACAACATCAAGATTATGTACATCTTGACCAACTGGGATTTATCCTAGGAATACAGAACTGCCTTATTCTCCAAAAATCAATTAGTAAAATATATAATATGAAGAGAATAAAGGACAAAAACTACATAATCATCTCAGAATATATAAAAAATTTGACAAAATTCAATACTTTTTTATGATACAAACACTCAGCAAACTAAAAATAGAAGAGGATTTCCATAACCTGATAGATAAGGAGAATCTATGAAAAACTTATAATTAGAATCATACTAAAGGTGAAAGACCAAATTAAGTTCCCCCTGAGATCAAGACAAATCTGTTTATCATTATAATGTAGTTTCTAGTCAAGATGATTAGACAAGAAAATGATAGTAAAGTGCATCCAAATTAAAAGGGAAAAATAAAAATACCTCTATTTATAGATGACCTGATATCCTTTTAAGAAAATCTAAGGTATCCACTGAAAAACTACTACAGCTAATGAACAATTTTGGCAAGTTTGCAGGATACAAGATTAACATACAAAATTTGCTATTTTCCTGTATATTTTGAATGAACAATCCAAAAATGGAATTAAGAAAATAGCTCAATTTATAAGACATGAAAAAATGATAAAAATACTGATGAATAATTTTTTTTAAAAGTAAAAGATTAGACATTGAATACTACAAACTTCTTTGAAAGAAATTAAGGAAATAAAAGACATCTTGTATTTATGGCTTAGATGAGTAAATATTAAGTAATAGTCCCCAACTGATTTATAGATTCAGTGCAATTTCTATCAGAAAACTGGCTGGTTTCTCTGCAGAAATCAACAAGCTGGTCCTAAAATTCATTAGGAAAAATCAAGAGACCCAGAATAGTCAAACAATCTTGAAAAAGAACAAAGCTGGACAACTAACATACTATAAAGCTATAGTAATCAAGACAGTATTGTGTTGGTATAAAGACAGACATATAGATCAATGCAACAGAATTAAGGTCCCCCCCTCAAAAAAAAAACCAACTCATATTTACAGCCAATTGGTTTTCAACAAGTTGCCAATATCATTCAGTGGGAGATAGATCAGTATTTTCAATAAGGTGCTAAGACACCAGAATATCCACATGCCAAAGAATGAGTTGAGACTCTGCTATAGTTTTGATGTTGAATATCCTCCAAAGACCACGTCCTCTAAAGTCTCAATCCCCAGACTGGTGCTACTGGGAGGTCCTGTGGACATACAGAAGGAAGGGACTTGGGGAAGACCCTTAGATCATAGAGTTTACCCCTACCAGGGGATTGTAGGACCCAGTATCTCTTTCATCCTCACTTTTGTTTCTTGGCTCATGAGGTGAGCAGTTTGCTCCACTATTTCCATCCAGCACACCTACCACCTACCAGAGGCCCACAGCAATGGGTTTTTTTTTTATTTGGTGGGGGAGAAGAAATTAAAGTGTTAAAAATTGATTCTAAGCCGGGCGTGGTAGCACAGATTTATAATCCCAGTACTTGGGAGGCTAAGACAGGAGGATCACAGGTTAGCGACCAGCCTCAGCTACTTAGTGAGGCCCTCTGCAACTTAGTGAGACCTTCAAATATAAAGATAAAAAATAGGGCTAGGGTATAGCTTGGAGGTCGAATGCCCCTGGGTTCAATCCCCAGTACTGCAAAAAAAAATTTTTTTAAATTGATTGTAGTGATGGTTGAATAACTTGAAACCATTGAATTGTGCACCATAAATAGGTGAAATATATTCCAATAAAAGTGTTATTACTAAAAAGACAGCTGTTTGAAGCAAAGATAATAACATGGTGGTGTTAGATTTTTGACACAGGTAGAAGCAAGATGCACAATGATGACAGCTCAAATGGGGGAATAGAATTATACTGTTGTACAGTTCTTATGATATTCATGATCCATTTAAAAATAGAAAGAGTAAGCTAAAGATTTATAAACTTTAGAGCAACCACTAAAAACAAATGGAACCATAAAAAAGAATCTATAACTAATAAGAATGAAAGGTAAATAGAGTCATAAAAATACCTAATCTCAAAGAAAAGAGGTAAAAGGGAACAAAGAACAGGTGGGGCAAACAGAATACCAATAGCAAGGTGGTAGGTTTAAACTCACTCAGTACCAGTAAACATAAATAGTCCAAGTACTCCAATTAGTGGTGAAATTTACCAAATCAGATAAAAATGACGCAAATATATGCTGTCTAAAAGAAAACTACTTTAAATATAAAGTTAGTAACTTAAAAGAGCTGGGCACAGTGGTATATACCTGTAATCCCAGTACTTGGGAGGCTGAGACAGGAGGATCACAGGTTTGAAGCCAGCCTCAGCAACTTAGCAAGACCCTGTTTCAAAATAAAATAAGATCAAAATAAAATAGGATCAGGGGTGTAACTCGGAGGTAGAACACCCCTGGGTTCAATACCATGAAAAATAAAGATAAACGTTTGGAAAAAGATATGCCACGCAAATACTAATAAACAGAAATCCAGAGTGATTACATTTGTATCATAACAAGTAGACTTCAAAATAAGAAATATTACCAGGGAGAAAAGACATTTGATATTGATAAACAGATGAACTCCTTAAGAATACATAACAATCCTAAACCTTTATGCACCTAAGAAGGAGCTTCTATACACAGGAAGCAAGAACTGGTCACACTGAAAAAAATAAGAACTATGGAGAAGGGTGTAGGGAGCAGCTCTACCCTTCAGCTTAGAGATGGAACCAACGAGATCACCAGAAACATGGGAAAGGGAAAAAAGAGACCAGGACAGAAGAAGAAATTCTCACAAAGAAAACCGAGAACACTAATGAGAATACAAGGAGAGTGTGGAAGGCAGGGAAGAGTATTCCTTCCCCAAGACAGGGCGTGCTCTTATGTCAAGTGCTGCTGGGAGGTGAAGCAGGAGATGAGGGCCTCGTTCTGTTGGATTTGAAATGTGAGTCATTGGTTTGAGCTGTGGGGGTGGCAAGGTGGGCGCAGAAGCAGGCGGTGGTGGATGGAGGACTCGGCAGGGGGTAAGGAAGTGGAGGTGACAGACACTGATGTTAACTTCAATAGGTGGAGCAGGATAGGAGGGAGAGGAGGTCATCATGTAAAGATATTTGGAGCTGTTTGTTTAATTAGGTTATGGTGGAACATGCCAGGAAAGTGGGGGCATAAAGATACACAGGAAAAAAGGGATAAGCAACAGAGTGAGGCACTGGGGAGGGGGGTGCGGAGGAATGTGGGGAAGGTTATTAGATCCCTGGTGGAGAGGCTAACTGGAAGAGGGACACCTACTTCTCAATATGACGGGGCCAGAGGCATAGGTGAGCATGCATGCAGGCAAGCTTGGAGCCCAGGGCGGAGGTTAAGGGAGTTTCTTCCTGGTGAGTTTTCTCTGTGAAGTCAGAGTCTAGGTTGACTGCTGAGAATGGGGCAGGGGAGCTGTGGTGTGGAGAAGCAGAGGGTTATGAGAGAGCTTTCAAATAGCTGTGGGGAACTGGAGCAGGCTTAGGCAGCAGGTCTGCAGGACACTGCTGGGGGCTCAGTGGAGCCTATAGACCTGGAGTTTGGACGACTGTCAGTTCACATAGGGATCCCCTCCCTCTCTAAGCCAAGATTAGAGAAGGCAGGCAATTACCACATTCTAAGGTTGGGGTGGTAGCCTACGGGGCCAGGGGACAAATGGTGAGCAGTGGCAGTGACAAGCTGTAGGGTCTGTATAGGACAGGAACGAGAGTTGATGCAGAAAGAGGGGAGAAACCAGAAGGCAGGAGCCTGAGAGTCTAAGAACTGAGTGTCAAGTGAGGGAGAGAGAATGCATAGGAGGTGCAAAGAGATTGAGATTTTAGAGGTAAACAGCTTTAAATCATGAACAGATGCCGGTAATAGGTGGAGGAAATAGAGGTGATATTCAACAAGCTGAAGATAAAAAGGAACTCAGAGGTCGGGGTATGGAGGCACTATCTCATGGACACAGAAGCTTCCAGTATGGTGGTAAAACCTAGGATGGAAACTATGCACCAAGAGCCCAAGACTGTCTTGTTCTGCTACACCCCCAAGTGGCTGGACCATTTAAAGTTGCCATCTGTTACTGCGGAGATGTGGCCCTGTAACTCAGCCCTCAACCCCAAGGCTGCCTGGCTCCTCACCTCCTTTGTCTATCTATTTTCAGCCCCATGTGCACATATAAAACTGGCCACCATGGGTGAAATGCCAGGCGTTGGCACCATCTTGAATTAGGCAGTTTTGCCTGACATTAAGGGACACCAGAAGAGCCTTTCAACATGGAAGAGCCAGAGTGGTGCCAAGGAACCTGGGTAGAGAGGTAGCAAACCCCAGAAATGAGCTGGTCCAGAAACCCAGTATGGCCAGAAATCCCTCCCAGCCAGCCACCGACTTTAGCTATATAGTCTACACTATGCTAAGGCCTCCATTTACATAAGCAAGGTCAGAGCCAAAGGACCACGTGCTCCCAGTAAACCCCTCGACTCCTGCACAGTGAGGCTGGCTCCCTCATCTTTAGTGCATAGAAACAGCTCTGAGCAGGTGGCCTGGGTTCGAGTTCTGACTCTACCATGAACCTGCAGTGTGACTTTGCCCTGAAGCCTCAGTTTTGCCTGTTAAACAAAGGGTTGGATGTAGGATCTCAAAGATGCTTGCGGCCTTGACATTCTGTGGGGTAGTGCATGCAGGAGAAAGACCTTCCTCAGCTCACACCATTCACAATGCACCAGCTGCAGAAGACAGACGTGCTGAAGTCTTTAAGCCTCATTAGAGCCATGCCTCTCAGGTACACTGCTTGTACCCCTCCTCCTTCCTTTCCCCAAGATCCTGTGAACTAGGTTCCAGTGATGCACCCCACCACCCCACCTTTCTCTTCAAGAGATTTCCTTTGGGCTAAAAAGATAACCTGGTCTGAGCTATGTGCAGAAAAGGAGCGGCACAGAGGCCTCTGCCATGGGGCGACACCTGAGACCCAGGGGTCTCCACAGAGCTTCCCTTTTAGGGCACTGTTATCACAGTCCACCAGTGTCCCAGGACCAACATCTATGAAGGGGAAAGCCACAGCCCCAGGCACCCCCTATTTCTCTGGCCTGATCCTTCAGGCAGATTTCCCCAGGTGTAGGGTACCGTCAACAGCCGTTCCTGAGCTAGGGAGGACACCCATCATCTTGCCTCATCTGTCCACAGGGCTGAACCCCCTCTTTCATGAGGTAACTATTTCTGATCATCCTTGCTGGGGCCAAGAAAACATCCTAGGGACCCCCAACATCAATAAACCACAAATGAGGACCTGGGCAAGACCAAGTTCCTGACCCCAGATGATAAGCCTGGGGATGCTATCCTGGTCAGGGCATATCCAGGCCTGGGCCCCTGGACAATGCAGGAGGCATCCTCTAGACTGTGATCTCCTCAGTGGTCTTGGGTCAGAGCTTGAACACAGATAGAGGCCATCTCCTCCTGGGAAGGCCCAGCTGAGAGTCCCAGGACAGGTTGGTGCATAGAGCCCAGGACACAGGACCAAGCCCACAATAGATACAGGATGGCAGACTTTGCATAGTGGTCATATCCTTCCCTAAAACCCAACACACATATGCCCACACATACACACATGCACGAACACGTGCACACACATCCCCACGCTCCAGCACACGTAGGGTCCATGGCCACCCAGCCACCCTCTGTCTCCCTCCCTCCCCTCCCCTCCCGGTGTCCTGGGGGTGGCTCTCCCCAGGGTCAGCACTCCCGCCTCCCCGGCCAGCTCACCCAGCGATCTCCCTTCCTTCCTTCCAGTACTTCCTTCTGCTCGTTCTCCTGAGGAGGAAAAGAAGGAGTGACTCTCCACCCCTGCAGCCTCACCTCATCATCAGCACCTGTTGCCCGCAGACCGAGAGCACTTAGGACTGCTTCAGCTGACTCAGCTGCCTCGGAGGTGAATCCAGTGTGTGTGTGTTGGGTGGGGGGGGGCAGAGCCCAGGCAACTCTGATTGCTGCCCAGCCGGTGAAGCAGGGTAGGAGGGGCTGGAAGGAGGAGCCCACCAGAGGAGGCCAGGGCAGGCCCGATAACCCGGAGCAAGGGGGAGAGGACCTCACTCAAGTGGTGGAGGTCACCTTGAGGTCCTGGGCAGATTCTGGAGTCCCGAGGCCTCCCTGATCACCTGCCTAGAGCCTGAGGGGTTTGGGGGAAAGGGCTGGGGGACCCTATGTGGTGGGGAAGCAGGCCCTGGCAAGAGCAGGCCTTGGAACTGCAAAGGGGTGGAGGCTGAGGAGGGTGGGTGGATGGAGCCAGTGCAGGGTGGGGGCCACAGGGTAAAGGCAGGGTGTTGAGTGCTTACCGATCTCTGCGGTGGCCTCGTTTCAGGGGCCCAGGTTTCCTGTGCTGCTTTGAGTGCCGAGATCCCATGGGCCGGGGAGTGCCTCCTGGGAACAAAATCCCTGTCTCGGCAAAAGAGTGCAAACCCAGAAAGAAGGCAAAGCTGTCCTGGCCCCCATGGTGGCAGGGGATGGAGAGTCTGGGGGACAGTCCTGCTTCAGGCTGCAGTTGAAGACCTGGAGCCTGTCAAAACTGCTTGTATTCAGCCTAGGACTGAAGCCAGCATAAGCCCACTTGGGTATCTCCTTTCGTCACCATGGCAACAGTCCCGCTAACCACCACCATCACTGATTAATTAGGACATGGGGACCCTTCTGCTGGTCTCCTCTCCCTCCCAAACCCTTCAGGACCAGATTGAATTCTCCATGTCTCAGTGGCCATGCCACACTGGGATAGCCAATTGCTGGTTTCCATGACAACACCAGCTGTATATCCCTGCTTCTGAAGGTTACTATGGCAACCCAGGCAGAGCCAAGGGCTCTGAGGACAAAAACCCAATTTGGAGGAACCTCAACCAGAGGCCGCATTCACTGCGGCCTCTCTATAGCTAACTGTGTGCCAAGGGTCAGACTCTGTGCTAGGGGTACACATGTGGTGCCTTTTAGAGGCTCACGGGGGCCCCAGGGCTTGTTTGTCTGCATCCTCGGCCTCTAGTCTCTTCATTCCACATAACATGCACCTGGGTGATCCTGCCCCTTCATGGGGTGTCACCACTCCCTGCCCTTACACTGAGAACGTCCAAGCCCCAAGTGGGCCCAGCTCTCTCCTTACCTCTAAACCCTCTGTCCACCTGCTCTCTGGACACAATACCCTGGATGTCCCTTGGCACCTCACACTGAGGAGTGTGGTGTGGGACTTCCTTGAGTCTGACCATTCTGTCTCAATGATTCTGTCCCAGCAGTCAACCTCCCAGGTGCCATCATAGCTTCCGGTCTGCCCTGTCTGCCTTCCTTTGCCAATCCAGACAATCCTGCAGTGTTTCTGATGTTCTCCACTGAGTATTCTCATCCACCCCTTTCCCCAGACCTGCTCTGAGTTAGGGCCTCCCTGCCTGTTGCCTGGGGTGTTGCTGGCATCAGGACAGTGTCTGCCACCAACGTCCTCTCAAATCCATCCTCCAGGAGCACCCCAGAGTGTGCTTTCTAGATGCAAATCTGACCATTTCTCTTCCTGCCTTGCCTAACCCTGCCAGAAGGGCCCCATGGTCTCCAAATGGTGCTTTCTAAGTGGTTTCCCTCTGCCTGCGGTCCTGCCAACCCTTCCAGCCTCATCTCTGGGGATAATACTCCCTGTCTCTCTCTCCCTTCTCTCCAGCCCCACCTCTTCCCCTCTTGTCCATCCTCAGCCAGGCTCTTGTAACCAACACTGGGAATTTCAGTGAGAGCTTGGAACAATACCTAAAAATCTGTAGGGATCCAATTTCAAGATTCTATTTCAGAAAAGACATCCAGATATGTAACTGGGCATTGCTGACCCTACCCTGGCAGGATCATGGACACTTAGGCCCCTAGTCTGCCAAGAAACAGATGGAGTTTTATGGAAAGAATGAGTGGCTGGGGGATGGAGGTAGGAGCGAAAAAACAAAAAAGAAGAATCACAGTGTGCCAGAAGACATGGCATCTCACCCCAATATTACAGATGGGGAAATCAGGCTCAGTGGGAAGGACCATGTCAGGTCTTCTCCCAGTACTGCACAGACATACTGTCTGTGGACAGCTTCCAGGCAGGGCAGTGAACGTGTGCTTGTGCCTGGAATCGTTCTACAGTGAGCAGGACAGAACCTGCCAGCCGATGGGCCCCTCAGAGCTGATGCTCAGGCCAACACTTTCCAATGTCCTCACTGCTCCCTTCCTGCCCAAGCTCTTAGGCACTCTGGTCTGCAGGGTTAAGCCAGGAGAAGTGGACTGAAAACAGAAGGTAAAACTGTCAACTGTAGGGGAAGCCAGCTTCTTTCAGGGAGGCCCAGCCTCAAGGTGAGGCTGGTCCTTGAGGCTGGTCCATGGGTTCAACTGCTACTGAGGTTTCTGCCCATGACACCCTGGAGAGGATTGGGGAGGGATGGTCAAAAGGAATCAGAGACCCCCCCCCAACTCACCCAGGGCTGGGTAAGCTGCATCCTGCTAGGGGATGCATGCATCTCTCTAAGGTCACACCTCCCTGGGGCAGCGAGCTCTTTTGGTTTTGTCCTCTAGGAGGTCTACAGAATAATGACTCTTCTGGCTGTCAGAGTGCTTTGTACTTATTTGCTCCTTTAATAGTGAGCACAACCTTCTGAGGAGGACACTAGTATATCGTATCTCACAGAAGAAGATGCTGAAGCTCAGAGAGGGGAAGTGAATTGCCCAGCATGTGGCAAAATGGATAGAACAGAAATTACCTATTCCTTCCTATCTGTGGAAAGAGGATACTACTGCTAGGTAGGGTGACTGGCCAGCTCTGTGGTGTAGGGGAAGCTAAAAAGGGAGATCACAGAATAAAATAGATGGGACAGAGGTTATTCTATTGTGCATCACCTGAGACCCTCAGTTTCCCACTGTGACAGGCATCTCATCTTGTCACGAGTAGTCCAGTGACCTAGGCCCAGACCTCCACCTGGCAGTGCCTCAAGTTCTGGGAGTGATCTGACATCTTAGCACCCCTTTGGCACCCTTGGACAAGCTGAGCGCAGCTGGGGGGAGGGCAGGAAGAGGGTGTTCTCTGGGGCCAGAGCGGCCTGTGCTAATGAACCCTGCTCAGCACAACAGGAGCCCTTCAGCGGGCGAGACCTACCCTCTGCAGAGGCTGGTTAGCAAGCATCCATGTCTACTTCATCGTTTCACCTCCCTGTCACACACAGATCATCACAGTCTTCCTTCAGCCACATGCTGTCCTCTCCCTGGGAGGAATTCAGGCAGATGTAATTATCTCCACCTCTGTACACTTCCAGCGATGCTACAGCTTCCTTTTAGATTAGTGTCAGTGCCGCTGTCAGATGTGCCCACAGTGTCCTGGCTGGATGTGATTATAGGAATGGAGCAAGACCAGCATGTTCTGGCCCCTCAGTAGTTACCATGGCAACCTATTGGGTCTCTTTGAGGTGTCTGAAGGCTGAAGCAGGGTCCAGAGGGGGATGAGCACCCAAGGACAGCAGGGAGGGGATCCTCTTGGTCCCTTGATACCCTGGGTCCCCTCTTCCCCCCAGAGAGAAGCTGAGTCAGTCTCCCTGAGGCAGGAGGTATGAGAGGAGAGCCGAAGGGAGCAGGGGTTAGGGCCCAGGGGGAAGTGAGGGTGGTGGGGCCAGGGCTGGGCACTCTGAATGAGGCACTCACCTGGGTGCTGAATTTAAAGCCATGCCAAGAAACTCAGTGGACAAGAGATAGAATACCTAAATCAAAATGAATGCAAAAATGCCCATGGATAAACAAAAGGTTAACATTTTAAACAAAAGGCAGGACCTGACAGGGCGGGAATTAGGGAAAGGCAAGTAAGGCCTAAGGCTTGCCAGTCCAGGGGTGTGTTCTGTCTTTATTAAAATTTTGATTTTGTAGCTGGGCCTAGTGGCTTGTAATCCCAGTACTTGGGAGGTTAAGACAGGAGGATCGCAGGTTCAAGGACAGCCTCAGCAAGTAGTGAGACTCTCATCAACCTAATGAGACCCTGTTTCAAAATAAAAATAAAATAGGGCTGGGGGTGTAGCTTGGAGGTAGAATGCCCCAGGGTTCAATCCCTAGTACCACACATTTAAAAAAATTGTTACTGTTTTTTCATTTTTGATTTTTAAAAAGGATTGTACTGAAATATTATTTTATCTTGATCACTGAGCTTTTGGGAGGTCTCTTAAATTTCACACTGAAGGTAAATGCCTCCCTTGCCTTGCCCTCCTATGGGTCCTGGAGGGGAGTGTGAGTCAGGGGCCGGGAGGACTCTGATGTAGCTGAAAACATATCATACAATGAGGAACCAGGAGACAGGTTCATCTCTGTCAACTGTGGGGATTCCTCTCAGTTCTGAGAGAATCAGATTCAGATTTCTCATGACTCTGCGTCACAAAGACTGGAAGGCACAGGTGCCTAGCACGCACACGGGCCGCCTGCATGCCGGGTGACAGTGACTTATAAGGTGGCTCCCATCTCCTGCCCTCCTGCAGGCCTGCTGCAGAGACGGGGGTGGGGCATGGGGGGAGTGAAGGGGGCGAGCAGGGAAGAGGCTGGCAGTCTTGCATGACTGGAGCAGGAATAGCAGATTAGCTGTAATTGCCTGAAGCTGAGAGGCTGTTGATAAATGTTACTAATAATCAACCTTCAGATCTGACACCCAGCTCAGGCTGGGATTACTGTTTTGAATGGAAATTGAACCCAAACCAGTAATTACCCCTGTGAGTGGTGCCAGTCTTACTCTGGAGCCTGCTCTAGACACGGGAAATGGCACCTGCATGTCAGTCTCAGTCTATGGCCGGGAGAATTTCATGGAGGACTCCTTTTCTTGGGTCACACTTGAGACACCAAGCTGGCCTGGACTCTTCCTACTTGATGGGACGCTGTCAACAGGAAGATCTACCCTTCTTCCTAGGAATGGCTGTCCCGAAGGACCCTACCCACTCTCCACAGTCTCCAAGCACTGTCCTCTCCTCGTTGGGCTGGGTGGAGAGCGCTTGCTGACCCTGTCCTCACTGGACGGGTGGCTTCCTCCAGCCTGGATGCAGCCCTCCAAGCCTGTCTGGGACTCTCAGACAGCCACACTTTGCTCCCTGTTAGACTGGGGGCCTCCTGGAATTACCTGAGCTGGGGCCAGGTGAGACAGGCAAAGCCACTGCATGCCCTAGAGCCTATCCCAGCCCTCATCTCTGGTCCCTGTTTGCTCCTGACTCCAAAGAAGGATGGGGTGAGCCTGAAAACTGCACCTGGAGACAAGCAGCATTCTTTGGCCCTCCCTGAGCTTCCCGTCTTATCTAGGGTACTGCTAGAATGCTGGCACCATCAGAAACAGGTCGGAGGGTGAAAGGCTGCTCCTGTCTCTGAACTGACCCCTTCCAGGGGTACGCTCATGCTTGGGTCCTTCTCTCCAGCCTCCCACAGGGTAGCTGGATACTCAAAAAGCACGCACCAGACAATCGAAAGTGATGTGAACAGTGCCGGCTGTGCACTCGCCAACACCTCCTGCCCTCTTCACTATACCGGCCCTGTCCTGGATAAAGGGACCAGAGGAGAACAGAAGTCTCTGCCCTCAGGAGCACCCAGGGGGAGAACCAGTAAGCAGGCCATTACAACGGCAGGTAATTCCTGATGGCCGCTTCCAATCAAGTAAAAAGGCCCTGGACGACAGTCGGGAGGTGTCTGTGAGCTGCCTCAGGGGGCAGGCAGAGCTGGTCAGGTTTATGGGTTTCAGAGTGTGCGACCACAGCCTTTCAGGCTGCAACTGGACCTGCCAACCTTGGCGAAGTGTCAGAAACACCCAGCAGAGGCGTGACACCTCAAGCGCGCCACCTAGTGACAGCATAGGAGGAATGCAGCCTGTCTTGGGGGCCTGTAGTTTCCCTCAGTTCCTGTCCTGTCCCTGAAATGGACCCCTGAACTCAGATGCATAAAGGGGAACCAAGAAAAGAGTTTAGTTTTGTTCAAAAATGCCTGGGGCTTGGAGGATAGGGGTGCAATGGGCCCCAGAGTCTGGAAGCTGCAGGGGAGCGGGGAGGGGAGGGCCCAGCCTCTGGAGCTCCCGGCCCTCCCCCACGGCCAACTGGCGCTAATTATCTGCTCACTGTGCAGGTCTCCCCACTGCTCCACTGAGGCCTCAGCCGTCACCGGCTCCTGGCCTGACCCACGGGGGGAGCAAGAGGAAGCCTGTGCTCAGGACTGGCCTGTATAGCCTCACAGGGCTCAGGGTAGATGTGGGGGTCCCAGAGAAGCCGTGCTCACCACCAGCAGACTCACTGGCTCCTGCAGCCTAAGAAGGCCTCCCATACAACCTGGGGTCAGGCAAGGGTCCCTCCATCCCTCTGCTGAGGTTCTGGACTTGGAGTCTGGAATACTGGGTGCCTCCCTCATTTCCCCCTCCTGCCAGAGAGGGGAGGAGCCACCAGGTGTGAGGCAAGCAGTCCCTGGAGTAATGTTCCCAAGCTGCGGCATGCCAGATGTGTGTGGGAAGTGTGGCAAAGGGAGGAGGCACGCCCAGGTGAGGGGGGAGGAAGAGATTGGCACCATGTAGGGCAAAGCAGGAGGCATGGGGGAGCATCTCACAGGATCCACACACTGCATCTCAAAGGGCCACAGACTAACTATTTCAGGCTTGGGAGCCATACTCAGCTCTGAGGTTGTGGAGTGAAAGCAGCCAGACACTATTGAAACAAATAGGCATAGATGTGTTCCAATAAACCATTTACAAAAGGGGCTGCCAGCCCACTGGCTAGAGTTCGCTGATTCCATACAAACATTGCCCACCAGAATGGCTGTCCACACTGGACTGAGCCCAGTACCAGCCTCATCCTGACCACTGCCTGCAAATGCCAGTACTCAGGGACTACCGGCCCACTGCACTGTGGCCTCCGGGGCGAGACCAGGGTGGTGGGGTAGGGCTGGTGGGGTACCAGGCATTGGGGTCAGGGGCTGGGCAGGACCAGCAGGGTGGCAGGCTGGGAGCTTGGCTGGTCCCGCCCTCCTCATCCTCGCCCCAGCGCTCAGGTCAGGGACACTCACCTGCGGTGGGAGGCTCTGTGCAGTCGTCTTCCTCCTCGCTGCTACTCCCCTTCCTTCCCCAGGGGGGTCTCTCCTCAAGCTGCTGCCCCTCCAGCCCCTTTCCGGGCAGGAAACCCCCAGAGCCACGCGGGGGGATGGGACTGAACTGCCCCAAGGACAAGTTGCCAGACAGATGACACCCTGGGGAAAGCAAGGTGGCCTGAGGGGGGAGCAGGTGTAACCCAGCACCAGGAGCCAGGGGCCGAGGAGAGGCCAGGCTGGAACCGACCCCCGCCCTGCGAGGCTGGGCCCCGCCAGGCTGGGCCCCTGCCGGCCCTCACCCCGACCCCTGGACACGCTGCAGGCCTGCACCAGCCTCCCCGCCCAGCCCGTCCCCCGCAGGTGGCACCGCAGCAAGAAGAGGGCAAGTCTCGCGCTCTGGCTCTCCAGTTACACTAAAAGTGAGACTGGGGAAGATGGTATCCAGGCCACGGGTGCAGCGCGTGCTCATACAACATTGATGCGGCCCCGATTGCCCTGGAGCCCCTCGGAGCAGAGGCGGGTCCCCACCCCAGCTCCCTGGGACAGGCAGGGCAGGAGGAGAAGCGTCCTCTGACCTGTAGTTGACTACCTAAGGTCACACGGGGACAATTCAACCCAGCACCTAAGTGGACCTCTCTGGCACTTCCAGGCCTGGCTTAGCTGCCCAGCACTTTTAGAGATCACCAGTGGTGGCAGGAAAAAGTCACTGGTCAAGCAGGCTCCTGGCTCTCATCACCCTAGTCTTAGGCAGGAGGAGGGCAGCCCCCTACCCCAACACTTCCCAATCCCACCCCTAGCCCCTTCTCAATGCAGGGGCAGAAGAGGGAAGAAGCTGGCCAGTTTCCCCGCTTCACCACTCAGTTCTCCCTGCGCAAGATACTTCCTCTCAGGTACACATCCACACACACCTGACACACAGGGCCACCCTCAGTGGCACACACACGCCCCTCTCCCCAAAGGTACACAAACTTGTTAACATGCATTTAGTGTGCACACGCCTCGGAGGCACTCCTACTGGTGCACACGCTCAGATGTGCACACAGATGCATATACTCACAGAAGCCTCTCCTAGAGGAGCCTGGCTCCTCACTGTGTCGGCTCTCTGACAAGTGGTGATGGGGGAGGGAATGCCACCCAGAATGTCAGCCTGTGCAGGGAGGGCAGGTGTTACTGGTAAAGGGTGACATTCCTGGCATGGTGTTCAGTTAACCCACAGTGCAAGAGGGGGCATGGAGGAAGAGCCAGGCTGGGATTCTGTCTTTGTTGAGGAGTGTGGACTTGTAAAGAGACAATCCTGGTCACTGTTTCCCTGGTGCCAGCCCTCCCTGACTCTAAAGACCTTCCCGGACGCTGGGATCTCATTCCCCGACCTGAGTTCTGTGCCCCTCCTTCTGACTCGAGGTTGCCATGTGCTCGCAAAGTTCTCCAGCATCACTCACCTCCTGGGGCAATGTCATGGGCAAGCTATTCCATAAAGCCTGCTGACTTCCATGCAGAACCCGACACACATCCCTCGAGTTTTCTTTGTTCATCAGAAGACCAAGTTACCTGTCAAAAGCTACAGAGGGAGGCTGATTGGGGACACCTAAGCCCCCAAATCTAACTGCTATACTGAAGTTGCTGAAGCTGGCCTTGAACCTGTGATTCTCCTGTCTTGACCTCCCAAGTACTAGGATTACAGGTATGTACCACCACATCCAGCCATGCTGTGCCTTCGAGACAGTCCATACTACTCAGATGGAGCGAAAAGGACAGACTCTTTCCCTCCCATCCTCCCATCCACTACCCTTTAAAATCAACCCTCACTTATCCCCTATACCACCACTTCCATTTACCCCAGCTAGTCCAGTGGTCTTGCTCCTATACTTCTATAAAGAGAAGGAGCTGGACTCCAAAGGCTCTGGAACCCAGCACGGCCTGAACTGCCTCCAGGGACCTCCCTGCCCAGCAATCCTTGACTGGCACTGCCATGGCCAGGATCCCCAATCCCACCCTGTTCTATTCTCACTGCTCCACCCTGGCCTCTCCGATCACAGAACACACAGTGAGGCTACAGGGCATGTATCCACAGAACATCGGAACGTGAAGTGCCCTCAGTCAACTTGCCCAGCCCCCTCGACTTTGGGGCAAACAGGCCCAGAAAGCCAAAGACTTGCTGGAGCCACAGTGAATTAGCGAGAGAGCCAGAATCAAATCCTGCACTCCTGACTCTCTTCCCACTTTTCTTTCCAAGGTGCCTTCCTGCTTCATAAGACCCAGTGCACAGACAGTCAAAGCCTCCTCACCTCCTCTCCAAGCGAGCTGCTGGTGAGCCTAAGTGCCTTGGTGCTCAGTGGGCTGCTCCCAAGCCTGCTCTGCTGTTGCAGACGACCCACCAGTGGCAGGGGCTCATTAGCTGGGCTCATCCTGTGGGTCCCTCTGTGATGGTCTCTCATCACCTGTGGGTGGGTCCAAGTCTTAAGAGTGAAGGTCCATTGCAGTGTCCTGATCTCCTTTAGTTCTCTCTGTCCCTCACAAGGGAGCTGAAGCTTGCCATCCATACCTCAGGCACCAGCAAAAGTGCCCAGCTGCTGAGTCCCCATCTGACCCTGCTTCTCATCCCTGACCTGGCCTGTGACGATCTCTCAAGTGATCCCCATTGGTGACTACCTGCTCGCACGCATCTTCAGGCCCTGGACCACCTTCCTACATGTAGTTCTCACCCCTCTCAGCTTCCTCCCCTTCCTGCCCACTATCCACACAGAGCTTCTGCATACATTGGGGCAGGGCCCACCTGGGTCACCACACCTCTCCCTGTATCTGGGAACTGCCTAGCTTTCATATTCAACAGGATAAAAAGTCCTGATATTAGTGGATGCCCCCTGCAGTGTGCCGGGCAATAATAATAAAGGGAAACAATCAAATAGCAGGCACTATGGGCCAGGCACTGTCCTGAGCACTCTGCATTTATTAAGCTTTCCACGTGGTAACTAATCTAATCCTCACAACCACCCTGTGAGATGGGTCCTAGGATTATCATCTCCATCTTAAAAGTAAGGAAATAGTGTTGGGCATGGTGGTGCACACCTGTAATCCCAGTACTTGGGAGGCTGAGGCAGTAGGACTACAGGTTTGAGGCCAGCCTCAGCAACTTAGTGAGACTCTGTTTCCAAATAAAAATTGGAAAAAAAGTGAGCAAATGGAGGCTCACAGCAGCTAAGCTTTCCCAAGGTCACACATGCTCTGTGTTAGTGATCTGAATACTGTAAAGGAACAGCTTTCCGGAATACTAGAATGCAGAAGCCAGAGCCATTGCTGAAATATATCTGAACTCTGAATTTCCTTCCCACCTCAGCCCCACCCCTAGCCACAAGTAGGAGGATTTGCTGGTACCAAATCAAGTTTAAAAAAAGCCAACAATTTTTGAAAACAGAAGCACATATTTCGTTAGAGCTCAGTTCTTCCAGAATGGTAGAGTAGGCCTTAAAACAAAAGGGATACTTTTATAACAATTTGGCTACTTCCTCAACTTGACAGAAACCTGCCTGCCCAGAGAGTAACACCAGCAACTGTGCACCCAGTCTGGGAACCAAGGGGCCAAAGCAAGCCACATCAAGATATGTCCGAGGGGAGGCCAATGTAATCCATTCCCTTATCACCAGTAAGCTCCAGGCTAATTAAATCATGAGCTTTACTTCACCTAATGCTATAGTGGTCTCCTTCTACTAATTCACAGCCCACCTGAAAAGCATCTCACTGAATTCTCACAGTGACCCTTCACTATAAGTAAAATTACCACTCCTATTTTATAGATGGGGAAACTGAGACTGAGGGATATTGCACTTCTAAATTGTTTGGTCTTTGATTCTTTTTGCTTTACAAGTGAAATATCTGATTAAAAAAAATAAGCAGTAGGATTTCCTTGTACTGTCCCATATTTACACAGCTAGTAAGAGGTGGAGCTGAGATGTATCCCTAGATCTAATACCTAGATTCAGGTTCTAGTGTCTCCTTTGTGTCTTCTCAGGGATCCAGTCTTGGAAGCCCCAGCCTTCCCTGGACATGTACCATGTCATGCTCCTCTGCACTGCTCTCCTATTCAAAACTTGCTGCAAACCTACAGTAATCAAAACAACAAGGTATTGGCATAGGATAGACATATAGATCAATGGCATAGAATCAAGAGTCTAGAAATAAACCTAGATATTAATGGCCAGGTGATTTTGACAAGGGTTTCAAGTCCACTTAGTGGGAGAAAAATAGTCTCTTTAACAAATGATACTGGGACAATTGGATTTCCACATGCAAAAGAATGAAGCTGGACCCCCTTCTCGTATCATACATAAAAATTAACTAAGCAGATGTGGTAGCACATGCCTGTAATCCCAGCACTTGAGAGGCTGAGATAGGAGGACTTAGCAAGTCCCTTTCAAAATAAAAAATAAAATAGGGCTGGGGTGTAGCTCGGAGGTAGAATGCCCCTGGATTCAATCCTCAGTACCACACACACACACACACACACACACACACACACACACACACACACACAAATTAACTAAAAATGGATCAGTGATCTAGAGATAAGCTCTTAAACCACAAACAGAAGAGTTAAACTTTTATGACCTTGGGTTTCACAATGGATTCTTACATATGACACCAAAAGCATACACAACAAAAGAAAAAGTAGATTGTACGTCATCAAAATTCAAAACAATTGTGTTTCAAATAGAGAAGACAACCCATAGAATGAAAGAAAATATTATATTTGCAAATTTTGCATCTAATAAGTGTATAATATTCAGAATATACAAAAAATCCTACAATTCAACAAAAGAAAGGCAACCAGACATTAAAATGAGTAAAGGACTTGACCAGACATTTCTTCAAGATAAACAAATGGCCAGTAAACACATGAACGAATGCTCAACATCATTTGTAGTTAGGGAAATACAAATCAAAACCACAGTAGGATGCCACTTCACACATACTAAGATGGCTACAATAATAACACAGAGCCAGGTGTGGTGGCACACGCCTGTAATCCCAGCACTTGGGAGGCTGAGACAAGAGGATTGTAGGTTCTCAGCTACTTAGTGAGGCCCTCTGCACCTGTTTCAAAATAAAGAATAAAATATAGGCCTGGGGGTGAAGCTTAGAGGTATAATGCCCCTGGGTTCAATCCCTGTTACCACACACACACACATACACACAAAAAAGCTAATAATAATAACACAGAAATGAGCAGGTATTTGTAATGATATGGAGAAATGGTAATCCTTGTACACTGCTGGTAGAAATATAAAATTGTGCACCCTCAGTAAATAGTTTCGTGGTTCCTTAAAAAAGCTAAATGTAAATTTACCATAGGATCCAGCAATTCCATTCATAGGTACATACCAAAAGAAATGAAGCAGAGACTCTGTACTTGCACAACAATATTTTTTACAGCATTTTCACAATAGCCAAAAGGTGGAAACAACTCAAGTGTTTGTCAACAGATGAATGAATAAACAAAATGTGGTGTGTGTGTGTGT